>PVIJ01008598.1:0-73016 GCA_004024925.1 Scalopus aquaticus
GTGCGGCAGACCTCTCCTGCCTCGCCCGCTGCTCCCCTCAGCAGTGTACTTCTGATCTGCCTGTTCTGCTCCCCACTCTGTCTCTGGTGAACCCTCTCGCCGCCCCACGCCTCTGGCCTGTACCCCAACTTGTATGTATAAATAAAAAAAAAAAATAAATCTTAAAAAAGGGCCTCCCCGGTGGCGCAGCGGTTGAGCGCTGCGCTGTGGAGCTGTCGGCAGCGGCGACGTGAGTTCGACGCCTGGCCAGGGAGAGTCCCACATGGCGTGGCAGACCTCTCCTGCCTTGCCCACTGCTCCCCTCAGCAGTGTATTTCTGCTCTGCCTGTTCTGCTACCCGCTCTGTCTCTGTTGAACCCTCTCACCGCCCCACGCCTCTGGCCTGTACCCCAACTTGTATATATAAATAAAAAATAAATCTTAAAAAAAAAAAGAGAGAACTTTATCAACCTGCTTATTCAGCAGAGAAACACTTTCTCAGAATCAGCTTGACTTGTGATTTTAATTGCCATGTGTGTCTCCAAATCTCCCTCTCCAGCCCCGAGCACTCTCTCTGGACTCCAGCTCCATAATTCTGACTTCTTGCAGAATACCTCCTTTTCTTAGCTATCGCCAAGCGCCTCAACTATAACACTGCCAAAAGGTAGCTCATTGTGGGTAACCTCGTGTGACTGTCTTTCTTCTAGTCACCTAAGGCTAGGAGACACCTGGAAGCATCCTAAAGACCCCAAATCCAGTGAGTCTCCAAGGCCAGCCAGTATGGCACCCATGCATTTGGCAAACGTGTCACCATTGCTTCCATCCCTACCCCACTGCTCCTGTGCAGCCTGCAGTGGCCCTTGCTTGACGGTTAAAACTACAGGCTACTCTGGATTTATTCTGGGGTGGAAGTAACTGCACAAAAAAACAGCTTAAACCATGGGGATCTTTGTCATTTCTTCCAAATTCCCTGGCCATGCTTTACCTGGTCCCAGGTATCCAGGAGCATCACATCATCTGTATTCAGGTCATCTTGGGTGAAGTCTGTGATTTCAGTGACAGTGAATCTGCCGGTCTTATTGGAACATTCAAAGAGACGGGACTGGACATCTTGGATCTCCTGCTGTAGTCTGCAATACAGTTCATTCAAAGGAATTGACATCCTTAAAAAAAATCATACTTTTCAAACTGAAAGGGATCTTAGAGTTTGTGCAGTTCCCAAGCCTGGGAGGCAGGGGGAGCCAAGAGGAGGCGGGCGCCCTGGTCTCATACCTTTTGTCATTGGCATAGGGAGTTTTCCCTCCCAGCAGGTCCCAGAACTCAGCTGACTCCTGGCCCTCGGCCACAGTGTCTTCTGTGCCGCCACAGAGAAGCCCCGCCAGCTCCTTAGCCATTGCCCGCTCATCCCCACTAGATCCCTGAGGGGGGGGGGGGGAGAGCAGCACGTTAGTCACACACAGGCATGTAGATTAGATGTTGGGCAAAGCTGAGCCCAAGGCCTTAGTGTAACCTGGACCAGCTGCTAAGCCACAGCCTCTCAGGCCCAGGAGACAGGGAGGCGGTTCCAGTGTTGGGAAGGGGTTGGGGAGGAAAATCCCCTCGGTGGCACGGGATGTTGACAAGAGACACCTTTGTTTCAACTACAGTTGAATTTTAGCGCCTACTTTTGATTCTTTTTAAGAGAAAAAATTTAAATCTACTTTTTAAACTATACGCAGGAAAGTTCTTCCCTTTTGGCATACAGTCCTATGAGTCTTGATAAACACACAGAATCCCATTACCACCAGTAGAGATACAGAACAGTTGCCTCACCCCTGCAAAAAACTCCCTCAGGCTATCACCTTGTAGTGAAGCCCTCCCCAGTCTTTAACTTTTGGTGACCACTAATCTGGTTGTTATCACTATACTTTTGCCTTTTCCGGAATGTTTTAAGAACACTAGGTAGTCCTGGAGCCTAGCTTCTTCCACTTGACATAATGTATTTGAGATTCATCCAGGCTGTGTGTATCAGTAGCTTGTTTCTTTGTGTTGCTAAACAGTATCCCTTGTGTGGATGTGCCTCTGTTGATCCATTTTCCAGTGGAGTTGCTTCCAGGTTTTGGTGAGAATGAGTAAGGGCGCTAGGCAGGACACTTGTGCATAGGATTTTGTGTAATGATGTCTTTTTATTTCACCCGGGTAAATACCCAGGGGTAAGATTGCTGGAGCATATGGTAAATTATATTTCATAGGAAATTATCATGTTATTTTCCAAAGGCTGTACTACTTACATTCCCATAAATGATGTCTGAGTCCTATGGCTCTGCATCCTCGCCTATGCTTAATATTTGTCGATTTTTAAAAGCCATTCTAATAGTGGCATCTCATGGTAGTTTTCATTTGCATTTCCTAGTTACTAATAAATGCTGTATATCTTTTCCTGTTCAATTCTCTTTTGTAAATTAATTTTAGTGTTTTTTAAATGCAGTTGTAACCCGAATGGATAAAATCACATTTTTTAGTGTTTTTGTTCAGTGTTAACTACAATCACCAAACTGGTGTGGAAAAGTGGGTTTATTCAGCCTCCATCTGTTTAGCAGTTTATGGAGTGTCTCCTGGGTGTGAGCAGAGCTGTCAGTAGGTTTCTAATCGGAAGGCTCAGTGTGAGGAATACTGGCAGTCCCTTTGAAGCGCCTTTAGGAAAAAGGTTCCTCTTTTTGCAGACTGCTCCAGCCTGCCGGTTAGTCCCTTTACCTTCCTGACAGGAGGCAGGTGCAGGGCAGGGCGCAGCGGGGTTGAGTGGCGGCTGGGCCAGCCTCCCTACCTTGCCGTACCATAGGTAGTGCTCTGCCTGGGTTTGCAGCAGAAAGACATCATTGGAGTTTAGGGAGGAGGCGAAGGCAGGAACCTCTACCGCTTTGGTGTTAGATCTGTCATTTCCTTGAATCTGGAAGAGCCTTACTGGAGGGTCAGGCTCAGCACTTCCTTTCCTAGAAGTCCCACCCTAGAGAGAAGGAGAAAAGCAGTCTGGACCTGAGGTGTACCAGTGAGCAGAGCACTGGGCTGGCCATGGGGGCGAACATGAGGCATTTGACAACATCTTTGCCCCGGAGATGCTTCTAGGCCAACCGGGATAGGTCAGGGTGAGCTGAGTTATAGTGCCAATAACATTAACTTTCACCCTGAGATCTTTATTATATGGTCTGTGGCTGGTACCTTAATGACATCATTTCACTGGTCTTCATAATAACTCTGTGAAGAAGATCTTACTAACCCAAAGTGCAAATGGAAGCTTAGAAACCTGGCTAATAAAGGACAAGACTGGAATTTGACCTTAGACTGTGTGATAGTAAGCATGTGACATTACACATTCCTGGTAGGACTTCAACCAGGGGTTTATGGAAAAATTGAAGGGCTGAGTGGGGGTGGGGCCTGTGGGGCATGATATGGCGCACTGAGGTCTAGTGAGGAGACCCCCCTGGAGTAGCGGGGAGCACGGAGTTTAGGGAGCTGAAGGCAGTGCACCTGCACATCAATTAGGCCGTGGTTTGGGCTGGAAACCCCTCTAGGCAGCTGGGTTTCTTCTGAGTGGCAGAGAGGGATTAACCCCCTCTTGTCTTTATCTCATGCCCTGCTCCTCACACTCTGGCTCTGTGGCAGTCCCTTGCTGATGTGTTAGCTCTGAGCATTCCTGTCACAGTGTAATTTTATCTGCTGAGAGGTCTCACCTCGAAGATAACCAGCTTCCCTTTGAAGATAGCCATGAAGTGGCGCGGCTCCTTCCCCATGGCAACCCGAACCTGCACAGGGGCCCCATCGAACTGCCGATCCACCTCCACGGCCTGGTATGCTGAGGCTGCTAGCTCATCCTGTGAGGCGTGGCGGCCCTGCAGTGGTGGAGGGGGAGTGAAGGCCTCTGCCGCCTGCTACCCCAGCTCAGTGGCCGGAGAAAGCATCAGGATCCAAAGCTAGGAGCCTGCCCCAGGCCTACCTGCCAGATGTACAAGATGTAATGTAGTTTCCTATTCACCTCATATGTGTAGAGAATCAAATAGCAGTCTCCTCCATAAAAGAAGCCATACCACTGATGCTCCACGGGGACCAGCTCCAGGTTTTCAATTCTCCAGACCTGGGCAAAGGAGACACAGTTTCCCAGAGACGGTGGTCCTATTTGAAGAGACAGCTACCTGAAGGGAAGTGGGCCAGGCTTAAGGGTGAATTCAGTGGGTAAGGCACAAAGGTCCACTTAAGTACCCCTCCCCCCTCTGGTTCTTTCCCCGTGGTGAAGGCTTAACACATTTGCATGATTTGAATCCAGAGAAGAACTGACTCTCCCCTGGTCAGGTGCATCTCCATCACGGCTCAGAGGTGATTTGACTAGATCTGCCAGGCGAGCATGCTGGGGTATCTGCCTCTCACTTCCTTGAAGAGTTGTGGGGAAGCTCTGCAGACCTGGATGCCTCTTAGCAAATACTCTGGAGGTGCCAGAGGTGAACACACAGCAAAGCAGACGCACTCACCTCCCTCCTTGACAGCAGAACGGCCAGCAGGACCATGCTGCCTGCCCCGAGATGGGACACACTGGGCTCACCTCAACCTCTCCGCTGCCGTCATCGACCATTCTTTCCTGGGCAGCCACCTGTGGCTTGGTATGCAGCTGAGTCACATCAAATTTATCCTGGAAAACTTTAGCTGCGGAGAAGGGGCTGGGTGAAGCCGAGCGGGTGAAGCATCTGTGCCTGCCTTTCTAGAGAGTTCTAGCTGTGAGAAGACATAGTAGGGAGCAATCTCACCGATTTTACCAACGTTGAACGTTTTCCCTAGGCCCGTGGTCTGGCCCTTCACTGTCCACTTCTGAAACAGCTGCTTGAACATGGCTGACTCGGCGCCATCGTTGACGGTCTCCACGTTAGTGCTGCTTGGGTAGCCCTTTATCTGGATGAAGTTCTGCAGACACCCCCCACCGCCGAAAGACAGGTTAATCAGGGAATGCACTGGGTTCTTTGACTGATGATATCCCCCTTTGGAGCCAGGTGGTCGAAATGCTGGCTCCCCTTCTGGGAGTCAGCGTCGAATCTAACTGTCAAGGGACCATGTTACCCGCCTCAAGGAAAGGGCTGAATGGCAACTCCTCATTGGCTCATTATGATTATTGCTAATTTTTTGGCAAAAATTCTATATTCTTTCAATACTCATGTACTGACTTGAATCCTATTCATTTGCTCACTTTTTGCTTTGTAAGTCCCTCTTCCTGGTTTACCTGTGCAAAGCACAAGTTCCCAGCAAACAGAGCGAGTAACCTTGATATGTGACGTCCCCTTTCACAGTAACAACCACTTTTTATGGAGCAGGTGTGTGCGCCAGGCAGCATGCGGGTGCTATACAGTTGTTATTTAATCTTCACAACAACCACAAGAGATGGATATTAAGCCTGGATTTGAAGCCCACTTTGCCTGTCTTGGAGAGCCATGCAACTGCGATGTTAATGCTCAAGTGCTCGGTGTTACGGTTCTCTAAGTACCCCTGAGGGGTTGCTGATGGAATTTTAGGACAGTATCACACATCTGTTGCTCCTACCAGGGCTTTAGACATGGCTGACTGTTTCTCAAGTTTCGTGGCTCCTCTTCCTTTCCACACATAGATCTTGGTTCCACTTTGGTCTAGGATATAGCAGTCCTGAAGCAGTGGGGATAGACGTGGTTATGGCTGTTCAAGAACACAGGAAGACCCCAGGGTCTGCCTCTAAGGCCAGGTCTGGCCACCCCAAGCCAAGTCCACCTGGGCTCTACTTACATCGTGGTTCAGTAAGTCCTGGACCAGAGGCCTCGTTGCCACCTCTGTGACTGTCAGCTCCCCGGCCGAGTCTGAGACACTGGAGAAGAGGAGAGATTAGCCTGAGCTTCTCTTCTACAAAGCATCTTACAGTCACTGGTGTTTTTCTGGCCTTGTTTTGGCCTGGAGTTTCTGGGTAGTTTGACTTCTTTACACAGACATGGCTTGACTGCGATGGGATACAGTGGACTCTGTTTTCTAGAAGAGTTGTAAGTTCATCTCTCTCTGGATCATTATCCTCTCCACATTTATGTGCATTACAGACCCAAGTGAAGGAAAGTTTCCCCAGGAGAATGGGAATAGTCACTGACAAAAACAGTGGATACCATCAAGCTCCTTCTGGAAGCTGCATTTACAAAGGACTAAAAAAAAGCCAGGTGCCTGCTTTGGCACCAAAACGAAGAACCAAACAGAGGTGCCTGGTTTTTTAGGGGATGCTCCTCCCCACCCCAGCTTCCAACCAGCAGCCAGTGTAGCTACTCACTGATACAACATGGTATTTGATTTCTGCTGCTGATCTATGATCTCATCGGGGACCGCACCCTTGATGATGGAGCGTCGACCAAGGCTGTCCTGAAGGGCCTTCATCAGCTCCGGGCTTGCTGCCTCCCTGTCTCCCTCGATCACTCCGATTTCCGCACGGCCCCCTCGCTCCCTGTCCCGAATGTCCTTTGCTAGAAGCATGGCCTGTCAAAGAAGCCCAAGGAAGCACTTGGTTCATCTGGGTCCCGTTTCTGCCTGAATGGGAGGAGCAGTTTGGGTCCTAGACTCAGGAATTATCCTGTGTCTGGGAGTGAGTCAGAGACTCACATACTTGGGCAGTCTCTATTTTATTTTTTAAAAAAGATTTTATTTACAAGAACTGGGGTTCTTGTAACCCCATACAAGAACTGGGGTGTAGGCCAGAGGTGTGGGGGTGGTGAGAGGATTCACCAGAGACAGAGTGGGGAGCAGAACAGGCAGACTGACTGAAGTACACTGCTGAGGGGAGCAGCAGGCGATGCAGAAGAGGTCTGCTGCGCCATGTGGGAATCTCCCTGGCTGGGAATTGAACTCATGCTGCAGTGGCTGCGGATAGTTTCACAGTGCTGAGATTTAACTCCTTGAGCCACCAGGGAGGCCCCTGGCCAGTCTTTAAAGCAGATTTTACTCCGAAGGCAGGGGTGCAGCTTGAATCTTGGGGAAGAGTCATGAGGAAGGAGAAGGAAAAGCTACCTGAGAATGCAAACCCCGTGACCAGGCCTGAGGGAGGAGAGAGAGCCCGAGGCTGGAAAGAGCCGCACCTTGAGGCGCTCCCCGCTGTTGCTCTCTGGCCCGTTCCACTGAATGATGACCTTCCCCAGGTCCAGCAAGAAGACATCACCTCGGTTAAAGCTGTTCCAGCTCACATCCACCTGCAGGTGAGAGGTAGGCATTGTTCTGGAAGGATTCCTAGGTGTCAGGTAGGGAGGCCCTGGGCAGACGGTGAGCAGGACTTACCTCAGTGGCGCTGATGTTTCTTCTCCCTCTCACGTGTAGCAGCCGCTTCACATCGTAGGTGTTGGTCTCAGCGTGCTTCATCCCCGAGGCCACACCCCCCTTCTTGTAGCTGGGGGAACACCCGTTCAGTTACTTCTTGAGCATAGTCGGTGTGCAAGGTACTGCCAGACAGTTATGAACTACACACATGCAGCCTCTGCCCATGTGGGTGACTACGGAGCCGCACGGTGAATAAGCAAAGTGACTCTAGGTGGCTGTAACCACTGCCACGGAAGTGGACTCCGCGACTGAGTGGGTAGGGCCATTTTCTCCGAAGGAGTAACATTCGAGCTGGGTTATTCAGAAGGACCCAACAGCCAGATGACCGGTGCTCCAGGCAGAGGGAACATCAGGGAGCAAGTTCCCGCAGAATTTGTTTTCTCCCAGGAACCATCTGAACGTCAGTGTGTGACAGGGAGGGGGACGGGACCTGAGGCCGGGCAGCTGCAGATGCCTTGGTGGCCTCACAGCCTTTAGACCAAGCCGCTGCAGCAGCCCTCCCGCCCCTGCCCTCCGCACTCACCCCAACTGCCTCCACCCCAGGCATCTGCACAGGAAGGCAGGCAGAAGGCTATGGAGCACAGGGACAGCCGGCCTGCAAGAAGCTGGCCTTGGATCAGAATTCCCAAGCTCACTGGAATTCCTCTTTTTGTTTCCAATCTCCACGGCAAAGCTTCCAGTTAAACACCTCAGCTCATGGGGCACTATTATCATTATTAGCCTTTATAAGACCCTGTTCTTTTGCCTCAGTGGCAGTAGACCACTCTTCAGAATGTTCATCCCACCCGTGGGGCACCAGTACTGTTTCCCCCTCAGACGCACCACCCACTGCTCCATCCTGTGGGGCTCTATTAGGCGGAAGTGACGGTTTTGTTTCCATTTGCATTTCTCTGATTACTTTCTTCATATACTTAATCAGCTTGTTGGGCTTTCTCTTCTTAAGCTGCTGTTTATGTCCTTGCTCTGAACGTAACTACTCACATGATGCCCTGCTTGAAGTAGCCCTTGAACGTGTCAGACTCGTAGTACTGGACCTCTCGGTGCTGCACGGGGCTGCCCCCCAGGTAGTCGTCCAGCTGCGTGGTGAAGATGGCTGCGCAGCTCTGCTCGTCCTGGGAGGAGTCCTTCCCAATCCAGAAGTGGATGTCCTGGGAGAGGTGGCTGCCCGCTCTCCGGGTCTGGGTTGAGCCAGAGTCAGTCAGGGCCAGCTAGCCCCCCTTCGGGGCCCCTCCCGCCGTGAGGTGCAGGCTGCTGTCTGGCTCCAGCCACTGAAATCCTCTCCACATTTGGGGAAAGTTAATAGCTTAGTGTTGTCAAAATAAGTGGAGACCAATGGGGAACGTTTCCAAGCTGGACCGCAGACACTCACCTGGTGCCCCCTGTGCGGCCCTGCCCGCTCCTTGCTCATGGGCCCATCTGGGCGGCAGCCAGCCAGTCCTGCCTCATATTGTGTCCTCAACTAGAACGAGCACTTTGAGGCCGGAGACGGCCGTGTATTGATCTGGCCTTCCTCTATGCCACTTTAATCTGGGGCCTGGGCCCCTGGGGAGAGAAGTGCTGCTAGCCAGTGACCCCACCAGGTTCTGGAGGAGGGCCCTGCCCCCACACTCTGATGCAAAATGAAAAACCCCAGGCGTCTTTGATATTCAAACTGGAGGGTTGTTTAGCACAATATGGAAGGAGAATGTGCCCTGATTAGCAACACCAGGACTCTCTTAATGAAACCCAAGAACTGGCTCTCCAGAGAAAATCAGCACGGTGATGCTCACCGAGAGGATGACGTAGCAGTCCCCCTCATAGAAGTTGCCGTGGGCACTCAGGGGCACCAGTGCCAGCTCCATTTTCTGGAAGGACAAGAGGTGTGTCTAGCTGCATTCCCTTGCCCTACCCTCGTCCCCAAAGCCCCTCTCCTCCCCGTCATTTGGCAGGTGGCAGAGGGGAGGTAGGGGAGATGCCCCCACTGGTGTTACAGGGTATGGCAGCCAGTCATAGGGTTAACGGACTATCCCTCTGGCTCCTGCTGAGCTCTGCCTGCACAACACCAGGTCTGAATCTGGGTGCCTCTCCTCACCCCATCCTTCTCTCCTCTGTCTGTTCTTGCTACATTGTAAGGGGTCTTATGAACCCCTTCAGCCATTTGCAGCGAGGAGTTGGACATAAGCCATCAAGTAAAACCTGCCTCTGAGCAGCTGCACCAGGGCCTCCACACTGTTCCCCAGCTCTGACCCCCTGTTGCTGCCCGAGGTCTGAGTCAGCATCCGGGAATTCTGTGGGAGCTCTGGGAGGTGAGCACCAGCAGTGTGAGAGGGCTCCATGCCAGAGTCCTGTATTTGGAGTCTAGGTTGGGGCCTTGATTTGTCACCTGCATCTCTGACTTGTCCTAGGAGGCCATTCCCATGGCCACAGACAAAGATTTTCATCCCTAAGTCCAAGTGCAGTTAACCTGCAGTCATACTTACGTGCATTCTGGGGATGATGTGTGTTAAGGGCAAAAAGGTCCCACAATTTTTGTGACTCTTTTAGTACCAATTAAATAAACTGGGGGCCTTAAAAAATGAAGTGAGCTGGGTAAGTTGATGGAGGTGCGACTCCCCTGTCCAGCGTAGGATAGTGAGGCGAGGCATCAGCGGGGGCTTTGTGTAGCACCCACCATTGGGCTCAGAGCAGGGGTCTGGCAGGAGGGGGATCCTCACATCTTGCAGGTAGAGCTGCCCACATCAGTTTCCTGGAGCTCGAGGCCAGGCAGGACTCAAGCCCAGGCGGGAGAAGGGAGAACTCTGATTTCTGCAGCACCCCCAAGCCTCCCCTACTCTTTGCAGGAACTAGACTGCCTGAGGAAGACAGGTTCTATTTTTTTTTTTTTTTTGCAGAAGCAGCCCAAAGTCTCCTCGATGGTCTGGGCCTCGCCCATCTCTGCAGGAAGCAGACTCGCTGAGCAGATGGCTGAATAAAGGGCAAGCTTATTTTTGCTTGGAGCGCTGCTCTCCAGGGCAGGGAATTTCCTCCACCTGCCACCACCTGCCACCACCTGCCGTGAGCACTGGGGAGGGTCACGGGCACTGCCTCCCACTGTTTCCAAACCGCAGGAAGGCAGGTGATAAGGGAGTGGCCGAGGGCCTCCAGCAGGCCTGGGCAGCCAGACTACGCCTCAGGCCCATTGGTGAGGAGGAAGCTGCCTGGGCCCAGCTCACCTCTATCCGCCAGGTGATGATCCCAGGGTCGTTGCCCACAGCCCCAAAGGCACTGCTCAGAGACATGGCGTCGTCCTCCTGGGACCCAAACAAGGAGAGCAAGGGGGAGATGACACCTCTCACAGCGAGCACCCATCAGCTTCTCCCAAGTCACTTCCCGATCTTGTCAGACTCCTGCCATGTCCTGTGGCGCATCCCCACCCCATTTCTCAGTGACGGCAGAAAGGGCAAGTCCAAGTCCACACTGCAAGCCCAGGGGAACGTGGATCCGCGCTGGAAATGTGGCTTCCCATGTGCCGCTTCCCTTGCTGAGTCTGATTACAGCCACAATTATTACTGAAGGGGAGATGACTACGTTAGGCCGTGTTGACTCACTCTGTTATTTAAGTCTCGTAAACTGGTTCATTTTACATGATAGGGAAGTCAAGTTTCAGAGAGGTTAAAGAATTTGCCCAAGGTCACACCCTAGAATAAAATCCATCCCTGGTCCTAATCCTGTGCTTTTATGGTACACTGTAACTTCCCGAATTTATCTAAATTCAGCGGAGGTGGGAGGAAAGCCCATGTCAGAATGCGCAATTTCAAGCTGGGTGTCTTCTCTCTCACTCCCTCCAACTCGTCCTCATCCAAGGCTGGCCAGTCCTCTTCACGGTCAGCTTTTTGACTTCTTTTTGGGTTTTTACATGCCAGAATTTTTAAGCTACCCTAAACTTCAAACAGCCTTTCCCATTTTGGTCATATGACTGATATACTCCCTGCACCTCACGGAAGAAAGGAAAGTGAAGTGGCAGTGCCGGGTCTGGGGTGAAGAGTTCAGGGTGCCAACCGGGGAGGGCGGGTGTGGCCTCGCTGACCTGTGGGTGGACCCCAAGGGGCCAGTGGTATTGTGACTCCGCATAAGGTATGGTGCAGAGAGGGAGGAAGGGGCAAAGAGGTGTGGATGGCGTGTCCAAGGGGTCTGCGGTCATTAAAACACCTCAGATGTCCACGGACACATAGGGGCTTCCTATTAGAATGCCTGCCTGATTCTTGCTCTCGAGGAATTTACAATCTGGTAATCCCCATCACTGGTGAGTATTCCTGAGAGGCAAAGGAAAAAGGATGGGCTTGATGGGATTACGTAGCATAAAAAAACCCACTCAGAGGAGCGTGGCGGGTAGCAACTTGGAGGCATATAGCGCTTGTGAAGAGGAATATGTCTGGCCGTTCTTTCCTTGAGCCTTGGTGGATGCAGCCAGATCTAGAGACTATGTGCCATTGTCTAATATGGGCGTTGGTAAAAACACAAAAACCAAGCTCCCTTTGTCTACTGCTACAGTGGGCTAAAGTGGCACAAGACGCCAAGCAGGCCATGCTTGAGCTTTTAATTTGATAACTTGCACGGCCCCACCCTGTGCTGCTCAGAATTGCCAGGAAATTTTTTTTAGGTTTTCTTTAGACCCTGAACTTCAGCCATGAAAGGCAAATACTGTGGCCCAACTAGGGAAAGGGGACCTGGCCGGTGAGTTCATTAATTGGAGACAGAGAATTGTCAAGCTGGTAAAAGCCACACTGCCTGGCATTAATGACTGCGAGTTTCAGACGCCAAAGGCAGTCCCATTTGTCGGCAGCAAATTAGCTATGGGATCCCCTAAAGCAGGAGAGGATTTGCTCCAAGAGGGGGCTTCTCCTGCCTTGGAATGCTCAGAAAATTTGATTACATCTGTGACATCAAAGTCCCCCAAAGCTCAGTCTCCTTCCCTCCATCCCAAGTCCTAATATCAATTTGGCACCCCTGAAGAATAGACTCCAAATAGAGGAAGCTAGTTTTAATTTCTGCCATGCCGCATACCATCTTTCTGAGATAGGTGAAAAGGTCTTCTTAATGGATTCCCCCTTTTGAAATAGTGCCTTGTAGGTCCAGGTCTCTAAAAAGGACCTTGACTTCTCAGCAGGAAGTTTCACAAACTCCTGGTTCAACCCTTTAAAACCACATTTAAGAAGACAAAGCCAAGGAAATTCCAATCTCCTCTTCCTTTCTTCTTCCTTCAGTAGTTTGGCCCTATTGACATGCACCATAAGCAGAAGAGACCTTACCTTGCCTTCTCTCCCACGACTTCCCAGTTTCCCGAGGAGTAAACAGCAGTGGTATTGAAGAACCACCCAAAGCAGAGGCTCCAGGTCCGGCCGCCTCAGGCTTAGCAATGGCTGCACAGACACCGGGTTATATTTGCTTGTGTTTGCATCTTAACTGCATTTTCCTAGTCCTGGCCAATCACAGGCGACCTAGCCCTGGGCTTGACTTATTCAAACCAGAGGGAAAGCTTTATCTGCTCCTATTCAAAACAGCAAAAACAAGAAGAGCTGACTTTTAAAGGCTTCTTTTTTTTCTTTCAACTCCAGTTCCACACCCTGATCTAATTGATTTTTTAAAAGTGCACAGTCCATCAATAATGCAGGAAAGAGGGTGGGAGGATATGAAATTTGCCATATTGTAGATACAGATGCATTATGCTGATGACAGGAGGAAAGGGCTGGAGCTGTCCATTGAGTGCCTGGGCTGTCCAGGCTGGCAAGGGCCTCCCTAGGAAGCTTCTGGACGTTTCTCAGGGAGGGAAAGTCTAGGAGGTGGACCAGGAGTACGCGATTAGGTCATCGTGTTTTGCTCTGTGGGGGTCATGTATCACACTATCAACATCTGAGTGCCTACTATGTTCCGAGTTTTGTGTTCTAGGACTCCTGGTTTGGGAATATCAATAAGGGGCACAGAACTCCAAGTTCCTTGGAATTCCGATTCATTCCCAGAAGCCAATAGGACACCAAGCACATGCTCATTAAGCACCTAGATGGCAATGGTGTTGGTTCTAAAGCCCAGACAGGAAGAGCTAAAGCAGGTCCACTCTGGTAACCAAGGTCACCCCACAGGCCTCCCAGCTGCAGGCAATGGCTTGCCCAGCTCAGGGGCAGGGTGTGGGGGGTGTAGCTGTAAAGATGGAAAGGTTTTGAGAGAATAAAGAGGGTGGCTGCTTAGCATCCAAATAAACAACAGCAGGGCCAGGAGGCAGCTCCCATTCCTGGATGGAGTTTTTTAAACCCGCTTTTATTAATTAAGTGTAAGTAATACAAATATTCCAAAAATATAAACAGACACTTAATGGCGTCCTACATTTCAAGTTTTTGAGTACAACAAATTTATCAAACCATGAATCTGTAAGCAAGGTAGTCAGAATCATTCCCACAGCCCGGTCACAGTGGGAAGCAGATCCCCTGCCCTCCAAATGGCATCTTGAAGGGGAAAGTGGCACGATATGGAGCAGGTCAATCTTGGGAGAACTACAAGCAAAGCTCGAGGGGCTGAAAGAGGGCCTGCCCCAGGAGCAGGCCCAGGAGCACTAAAGGAACGGGACAGCTGGCCAGGTCTCTGCCTTCCCTCCCCTACCCAAATGCAAATAACTACCAGCAGTAAAAAAAAAAAAACAAAAAACACCTAAATCCCCATTTTATATATTTAAAAAAATGGTGACTGAAGTCAGCAGTGGTGACCAGCTGAAGCCCCGAGGGGGAAGCAGGTCCAGCTTCTCTACACTCTGGCTGGGCCACTGGATACAGGACAGCCTCACGCAGCGGCGGCCCTGCTAATGAGGACTCGGGGCGGGGCAGGGCGGAACAGAACGGGATCCATTTCCCAGGAATGACTGCCTTTTAGACTTCCATGCTTTTAGCACAAAGAAGCTTCTGGGTCACTTAAGAGGTGAGTTTATACATTTACAAAATGGTCAAAATCTTTGGGAGGCAGGAGGGAACTAAACAGAAGGTCCCAGGCTAAACTGAAGGCAAATTTACTCAACCCCTCCATAGCAAGGGACCCAGGGGCCTACAGAGTGTCCCCTCTACAATGTGCAGAGTGAAACTCTTACCTGACCCTTTCCAAACTGGTCCTGTGTCCAAAGCTCCCCCTATGAGAGGGACACGAACATCAGGCTTTTGATTTAGAAGCCCAATCAGAGAGACACACTGTGTCCCTGAAGAGGCACCTTAAAGAACTGAACCTGGCAAGTGGGCAGATTCCTGGCATGGCTTGAATTGGTGCTGAATTGGTATAGGGTGGCCTATCGCCTCCCGAGGACCAGCCCCAAGTGGGAAGTGCTGGCGGGAAGGCCTGGAACAGATCCTGGGCAGAACAAGCCCCCTTTCCTCCCCGCCTTGCCCTCCAAAATTGAGTCTGATTCCTTTAAGGAGCAAGTTTTGCAATCATCACCTGCTCTGAACACACTGAAACTAGAAACCTGACAGCAAATAATGGCTGCAGGCTGGCTGCAGTCCATGTGGATGGACCTTGTTTAGATTTATTTGGCCAAGTTGCTTCTCTGGGAAGAGTGGGGGAATGGGAATGGAAATTCCGTTGAGGAATTGCAGGTAGGCAGAGTAGGGTTCTGATAGGAACGAGGCCTAGAGAGCAGAGTTCAAGCAGAAGCATCAAGGACACTCCCACCAGACTAGCCTGGCTCTGGCCATAAGTCACAGAGAACTGGGATGTCTGATGGGAAAAGAGGTGGTACAGCCTCTTCTTTTACTTGGAGCATGGAGACCCAAAGGAGGGCAGAAAGAGACCTAGGTACTGGATCAGCTTAGAGCCTCTTATTGCTTATTTAGTGAGAAAATCTTGGCTGGGCCCAGATGGCAGATGATTTGGACCAAGGATTAACCCTTAGGGTGGGGCTTAGAAGAGAGGTCCCTCTCACATTAGGCTAGAGGCCAAGCCAGGGCCTGCCTCTGAAGCCAGGGTTGGCCTTAGTATCAGCAGCTCCCATTTTCCTACAGGAGACAACATTCTAGCTAGCACCTGGAACCCTCTTCCCTCCCTGTAGGATCCTGCGGGCACCAGGGAATGATGTTGGGGGAAATGACCACATGGGTTTGGTGACCCTGTTCTACTTCTGTGACAGCAAAAGGAAAGACAAGGTCTCACAACCTTGGGACCAGGGAGAGATGGCACCGCAAGCTAGAGAAAGACAAAGGCAAGGCAGCTACCACTCAGAACCACCAGTTGCTGCTCCATCACCTGGTTTTCTCAAAACCGGCTAGTTCAGCCGGACTTTGTGCATGGAAATTGAAAAGAGATAATGGGGATGAGTCCTGAGTGGGAGGTGTCCTTGCCCCTGAAGCAATTTACAAATGCTTTGATACCAGACTCCAGGGAGAACAGAGATGGGAATGGGAACTCCCACCCAGAGGGAGGAAGGAAGAGAAGAGAACCCCACCCAGTCCCGGGGGAGGCCATGATTAAGGCAGTGATGCTGAGATGGGGCTCCCTTTTGGGGGGATCCCCTTGTGCTCCCAATTACAGCAGCACTTCCCCTTTTGTTTTCCATCCAGGGGAAACTTCCGTTTTGTGACTATTTTTAAAGCATTCACTATTAAAGAAACTTTGAAAGCGAGAGAGACGCAAAGCGCAGGTGTGTAAAGGGCCCACTCACACCTGTTAGCAGAAGCAGGAGGCATGTGTGCTAGGTTGGCAAAATAAATGATGGGAACACCCATTCCCCCTCAGTCCAGGAAAAGCAGGAGTGCCTCTAAGGCCCTGGAGAGAAAAAGCAAGAGCCAGGAGGGTGAAGACTAGAGCAGAGCGCTTGGTACAGGGCAGGCCCTGGGGGAAGACTCGACAGGCAAGTCCAGCCCCAGAAACAGGAGGGGCGGGGCTTGGAGCTTCTTCCTCCCCAGACTTTGGAACAGGAGTCCTCGCACCAGCAAAGCAGAATCCCTGAAGAGCTGACTTGTGGACAGTCCTGAGTGCAGCTGATCTACAAGCCAAGGCAACACACATTCATGCTGTTGGGAATTTCCTCTTCCCCGAACCCCCTCAATGCCTCCCATAGTCATCTCAAGCCCAGGACTGCAGCTTTGTCAGAAACAAAACAGGTCCAACAATCCATGTTTAGAAAGAGAATTTTAAAAGAGTCAAAGAACGGAAATCAGTATCTGTCCTCTTCCAGGGCAGGGAGAAGACCTCCTTCCCCACAGGTTCAAGACTATGGCTAGGTGGTGAAGGCAGGCCCAGCACCCAGGACTTGGGGAGACACAGAAAAGGCCCACACCAGGCACTCAGCTGGAGGCAAGCGCAGCCTTTGGGCCACAAGACTTGATGGCCACGGGGCTACGAGTTCTGGAAACAAGTTTTCCTCTTCCAAGAAATGTCTTTTTGTCTGCAGCAGCTGATTGGAAAAAGGTTTCAGACAGGTGTGTGCCCGGGTAACCGAAGGCAGCCTCTGACCCTTCCTTTCTCCTTGGCATAAGCCTTACGCTGAGGAAAGGCCATGAGTTTGGCAATGGAGCCTTAATAGTCTTCATCCCTAGGAACTCAGTGGCTCTCTGGGTAACCAGATGGGAGACTGGTAACTTGGGGAGAGTCGTGGTCTTTCCGGCTTCTCTCCCAACTTGAAACATTTATATCCCAGGGCCACAGGTCAGGGCAAGACAGTCTCTCACACACACTCACTCTCACACTCACTCTCGTCTCTCTCATCTTGGGAACCAACTCAGGGAGCAGGCAGCTCTGGGTATTGTTGGTCTGATATCTGCCATCCGGCATCTAACCTGTTCTAAAGCTTTCCAATCATTTCTATTTCCAGGCCCCATTTGGTGAGATGCTCCAACTTCCACTCTGTCAGGCTGATCATAAAGGCACAGTGTAGGAAAGTCCCCTACTGGGATGGCCGTTGCTCGGAGGCAAGGAAGGCTAAGGGGCCCGCAGCTGCCCAAGGCTGGTGTAGACATCCTCTGCACCGCTCAGCTCCTCAAAGATCGGGATGAGGTTCAGCAATTCAGTGTCTGCCATGTCATCAAACCAAGACTGCACGGGTACCTGGAGCGGGGAAGAGGTGGAGTGAGCTCTGACTGCAGTTTCTCCCTCCATGCTCCAGACCCTCGGAGGCTGGCCGGGTCCACCTGGGGTGGAACCTCCTCTGGGAAAGCCCATGATCCTCTTCCTTTCCCACCTGGGGCAGGGTGCTCCCCCCAATCCCTTCAGCTGGGGGGGTGTCGACCACTCACTGCATTTTCAGGGTGGAAGATGTAAGAAGCAGGTGAGTTGTCCAGAATGAGGGTTTTCCTCAGGTCCCTTCCCAGACGGCTGAGGTCCTTGACATAGCAGCCCTGGTGGAAAACACAGGACTCCCGGAAGAGGCGGGCCCGGAACACCCCGCACCGGTCCAGCAGGTCTGTCACAGGGTCTGCATACTGCGAGGAGAGAGGCTTTTGTTTGGATGAGTCCAGGTTGCCCCCTGGCATCCTGCGGACCACCATCAGCTGCCGCACCTGCCCCTGGTTCTTTCCTCCTGCCCCCGGGTACCTTGGCCAGGCTGGCAGTGAAGAGAACACATTCAAAGAGCTCCCCCATTCGTCTCAGGAACTCATCCACGTAAGGCCTCTTGAGCACATACACCTGAGGAAAAGCAGAGTGGCCTGTGAGGGGAGGCGTCGTGGCACTGGTCTCCCTCACCACTTGACAAAGAGCAGCAGATGGGTTCAGACCTAGTGCAGAGTCCCACATGCCAGCCGCTGGGCCCACCAGGATAGAAGCCTTCTCCTCCACAGACCGGGACACTAGCATCACCTCACCAGGTTTCTGCTGGCTCGGTGGGCCCTACATTGCCCCAGCTCAGGAGGAAATGCATCTACCTGTGTCCTAGGAGCCTTCTCCGATTCCAGCGGCGAACCATCAGCTGCCTCCAGAAACAAGTAATCAAGAATAGGCCTCACGGATGGAAACAGCCTATCCTGGATTACTTGAATCCAGCCACAGCCTCTGTGGAAGCGTCCTGTCCTTGGCTCTGGCAGGACAGTCTGTCCAGGTCACCATCAGGCAAGGCTGCAGATACCTCCTGGCACCTCGAGTCCTCGCACAGCTTCTCTAAAATGCTCCAGGGAGAAGTGACTTTCCCCTCACTGACTCTGGACCAGACACCCTGCGGCATCTTGCTCCAGTGCTCCCCACCCACTCTGCCACCCCTAACACTCATGTCCACCTTTCATGATCTTGCAGAGTTTGGCCTAGAAGGTTCCCTCGCTTCATGCCCCTCTCCAACACGTGCATTCTGCTTCTCCGTCTCCAGGCTCCCTGCCTCTCATTTAGCCTGCGCAGGTGCTGCTAGAACCATTTCTTCAAAGCAACTCTCATCCACGTCAGGGATGGGCCTCCCCTACTGGAGGGCATCTGAACTGGCGACAGCTCCCCAGACGGCTCCTGGTTCAGCAGTTCCAGTAGCCACAACTTGGCTCCCTTTCTTCTGCCATCTCTTCAGCTTTCCACAAGTCCCTTGCTCTTTCTGGTTATTAATCAAGTTTGGTATTTCCTCAACACTCTTTGCTGAAACGCCCCCCTTCTGCAGGTAGTCTCCCTCATTCTTTATTACTCACCCCTATCCGCCATTAACCAGGAGTTCATAAAGTCTATTTGCCCATTTGAAATATGCCGTGTTTCTTTCCCTATGTGTTTTGTGCATCTCTGAACCTTCAGCTAAACTGCGAAGGGCTGCTGGGCAGAGGCTGGGCAGTTCAAGGGCCAAGCCTGGCTCTGACCAGGGGCTGGTGCTGGGCCTGGCAGAGCACCTTGGGTGGGGTGGTGGTGCTGGTGAAGAAAGGCTCTATTGGACGCGGGGTCAGCGTACAACCCAGGGAAGCCTCAAACCCCATTTCCCTACCAGTAACTCTGCTATTTGACCGGGCCATGCAAACAGGTACCACGGCTGCCAGCCCGCTGTTCCTGACGGTCCCTGACTCCCAGACCGGTCGGCAGGCTTCCTGAGCCAGCGTTCTGGATAAATGGTTTTTACTATCAATGCCACATGACCCTTAACTTTGGGTTGCGCTGGTTATGTGGGGCCAGAGCCTGAACCTATAGATTCAAATGCTCTTTGACAGATGTGTACTCAGCACTTACTGGGGCAGAAAAGTTTAGAGACCCAAGAAGAGGGAAGCGAGAGGAGTTGCCAACGCTTGGAGGAAGACATTCACTAGGAGATGGAGGTGGCAGGGCCTGAGGAGGGAAAAGTGAGTCCTGCCTCCGTGCCTGCAGCAGGCGAGGACGCCGCTCTCTAGGATTAGCGGGTATGAAACAAATCACATCACAGCACTGGCCACACTGGGGTGCACTGGTGATGAGCAAGCAATAGCTATTACTATTATTAAATAATAACAGCTGAAGTTACAGGAAAGGGTCGCGTGATGGAGCACAAGCCCTGAGAAGGGTGGGGGACCCCGAGCCTTCTGGCTGGGTGGCCTAGAAGGCAACTCACCTGGTGAGTGGTCCCCTCAATCTCTACAGGCACTATGAAGTCGGCGTTGTTGATTGGCTGGAAGACAGGAAAGTAAATGAGGTCAGCATGGTAGCAAGGAGCACCCCAAGAACCCCAGTCCCAGCCACAGCCACTGCATCATCCCGAGAGGCTGGGGAGGGAGAGCTCCTAGGGACATCACCAGGCGCCTCCTGCTGCCCCACTAAGCTACTCTTACTTCAGTACAGGGTGTGAAAGCCCCTTCTAGTTTTCCTACTTAGCAGCTCCCTCCACCCCCAACTCTACTGAGCTGAGAGTCTTCTTGAGTTTGCAAACCAATAAAACAGGGGCAAGGTCCAAGGCAGATTCAACCCCCTTTAGGTCTGTTCTGTACAGAGTCCTCTCTGTGATATGGTGGCGTGGCGGGGGTTGGCGGTGGAGGCAACTGTTTGGCAATGCCTGGGGGAGCAGGACTCTTCCTCAACTTTCTCTGGAGCCTCCAGGTAGCTGTGATGCCAGAAGCCTGCCCTCCCCAGGTAATCCCTCTTCCATCATCATCATTAGCCTCCTCACCGAACACAGTCAGGCTCATGAGACAGGTGTGTGTAGGGGGCTCCAGATACTGAGTTACCTTAAAGGAGCTATGCACAAGGGTTTCATCCAGGTCAATGACTACGCAAATCCTTCCTTGATCTTCCTCTGTCACCTCTGGGAGCAGGCAGGTCCCTGGGATCTAAAACCAGAGCTGAGCTGCTGAGATCTGTCACCAAGAAAGCCCAATCGGTCCCCTAAGCAGAACTCTTGCAAGAGAGCTGGTAAGACCCTCCCGCTGCACAAATTCACCAACCCAGGATTGGCACCACATAAAGACCAAGAAATAGAGCAAGGCGAGAGAGAGTTGGCTCCCTGGCTTCAGCCTTCTCCTGGGACTATGAAATGACCCGGACATTGGAAACGGAGGCCAGGGCTGGTGAGATGGATACCAGCTATACCCCCAAAATCTAAGGCCTTGCATAGAGTAGGGCCCTCACCAAGTATCTGGAAAAATGACTCCCCAGGGCAGGCTAGTACCATTTAGGCAGTGAGGAGTGAGGCCTCACCCCAAGGGATCACAGAGGTCTTAGGCCCCAGAGCACGTGTCCTGTTGGAGTCACGTACCTGATAAAACTGGTACTGGAGACACTGGAGCAGATCCGACTGTGGGAGAAAAGGAGGCAGTCAGCGGCGACCCACCAACACCGGCCTGCATGCTCAGGGTCCCTGAGGCTGCCTCAGGCTTGGAGGGTGGTTTTCTCCCTAAGACCCAAGTCCCCCGGAAGGTCCTGACATGACAAAAGTGACTTTTCTGAAGAACTGGGCAGGAAAGGAGAAAGGCAAGATCCTTTTTTCCACATCAGGCCTGATAACGGATGGGAAAGACTCCCTGTTCTCAGCTGCCACCACCTCTCAGCTGAGAAACAAGGATTTCAAGCTGCTGATGCAGGCGCAGAATCAGAGGGAGCACCAAAACCTCAGCTCCTCACTGTAACCTCCTGCTTAGTCCTGGAACCCAGGCTTTTTTCAAGAACATGTTTTTGAGGCCCTCCTTGAGGGCAGGTTGGGGGGCGATGGCTCTGGGTCCCTACAAAACATCAAGTAAGCTGATGAGAACCCACATGATTGGAACCTGAAATGTGAGGGAGGTGAAGTATTCAGAGATTAGAAAGACTTCCCCCGCTTCTGGCTAATAATGAAAATGTAAAGATAGGGCCTCCCCGGTGGCGCAGCGGTTAAGCGCTGCGCTGTGGAGCTGTCGGCAGCAGAGACGCGAGTTCAACGCCCGGCCGGGGAGAATCCCACATGGCGCAGCAGGCCTCTCCTGCCTTGCCCGCTGCTCCCCTCAGCAGTGTATTTCTGATCTGCCTGTTCTGCTACCCGCTCCGTCTCTGGTGAACCCTCTCACCGCCCCACGCCTCTGGCCTGTACCCCAGCTTGTATGTATAAATAAAAAATAAATCTTAAAAGAAAATGCAAAGATATGAAAAGTTGTGAATGACTATGGTGATGGCTCCACGAGTGAACAAGTGGTGGGTAACTTATGGGGAATACATAATAATGTAAAAGATACGAATAACAAAAATAAATATCTATTGTATTAAAAAAAAAAAAAGAAAAGAACACAAGGGACCATGGAGATGGATCACGGGTGAATTGGTGGTGGGCTACCCAAGGGGAATACAAAATGTAAAAGACATAAATAACAATAAAAATATATATTTAAAAAAAGTTATAAAGAATCAATAATATCTTTAAAAAAAAAAGTTGTGAATTTTCTTAATAGGAATGCCAAAGAAAAATTAAAATCCTAGCCCTAGACAGATGTAATGTCGGCATTTAGTCTTTTCTCCATCTGTAATATGCAATTTCACATTCTGCTTTATAACTTAATATTGCACAATAAGAGTTACTGTGAATTCTTTGTAAAAACTTACTACTTAGTAATACTGTCATGCTGTATTTAATGAACCATTTCTTCCAACGAATAAGGAAGTGACTTTTTGCGAATATATGTGTCGTTAGCCTGGTTTTGAGCAGATGGAGAGTTAGACTTCCTTTTTGGGAAGAAGTACCAATGGCACTGGGGTCAGAATGACTTTTGGTCCAGACTGCCTCCACCCCTAAAATGTCAGACATAGTTTTTGACCATTGTGAGGACCACAGACACCCACGTTTCCCGTGTCTTCACAGGCCAGGGTAAGAGTAACGGAAGAAGTTATGTCAAGAGTGTGACAGAATTTTAATTCCTTAGTTTCCTAAAACTAACATGCATGTAATTTTGCATAGGAAGCTAACAGCAGCAACACATTTATAGACAGAGAGACCTGAGCTCAAAACCTGACACTACCATTTATTAGCCATGAACTCTCCAGGGGCTATATAAGTCCTGTGGGTCTCGGTTTCCATGTCTGTCAGTGGGAACCCTGTGACTCTCCTGGCATGACTGCTATATGGGTCACGTGAGACAATGTAAGCAAAGTGCCTTCCACAGTTCCTACACCTTGTAAGGCTCTGAACTGCAGAGGCCCTCAGAAACCACAGGGACACCCCAAAATCTCCCACTGCAAACAGGAAGCAACAGAAAGAAGCTGGACCACTATGGGCACGACAGAGCAAGGGCCTTCTTGGAGTCTGAAATCTTTGCAGCCCCAGGCCAGGCTGCCTTGCTCACTAGTGGTGGTTGCAGGAACCCCCACTGACAGTCTGGCCCTTCCTCGCTGGCACCACACTACCCTGACCCAGCTACCTTAGCAATGGTGTTGGCTTCCTCCTTATATGCAGAGAGCTCAGTGGAGGCGCTTGACTGTCCAACATGCTGGGCGCGAAAACAGCAGAAAAGGGCCTTGAAGATGTTACGTCCACGAGGCTTCTTAGGAGAGGACTTGGAGACCAGGCCTAGAATGGAGGGAATGACAGAAGCATTAGCTACAGGGCATCTCTGGCCACAGGCCCCACCCCCACCATGCCTGTATTTCCTTCACCAGGGCATAGAGAACATGCTGAGAGAATGATCAATGGCACAGCAGTGAAACATACATGTTTATTACAGCAGCTTCTCTCTGAAGCGTGAGGAGGAGGGGCCCCCTTCTCTGGTTTGGGAAGAGCTGCAGGGAATTGATCTCCATCCTGTGGCCAGGGAGGGACTCAGAGACGCGGCCAGGCGCAGAATCCAGGCAGTTTGCTGCTGTGGTAGCAGCACACTGCATAGACCCTCTAAATTAATTTACAAAGCCACAGACCCTAAGACTACCATGCCAGATGAGGGGGTAACTCAGATCCCTTCAAGTTAGTGGAGCTGTACTTCTGCTTGGGCTCAGCTTGCCCAGCAGCAGAATGTGTCCAGTCTTCCCCAAACTCCAGACTAGAAAACAGAACAGTCACAGGAAGAAGTTACACTCAGTTCACATCCCTGTCTCTTTCCCACACTCCAGCTATTTTCCTTAATATTCCCTCCCCTCCAAGATACTGGCCTGGGCCCCCTGGGCAGATAACCCCTTGGGATGTCACATCTACCCTGGAGTTCCAGGGTGATGTGCCAGTTTCTAGACTGCAGTTGCTGAGCCCTGCCTTGACAGTTCAGGCTTTGGTTTGGAAATACAACACTTTTAACAGGAGACTAGGCAAGGCAGCCCCAGAAAAGCCAAACTGATACAAAAACTGGAGATGGACTGTAAAGAATCTTCTTTTCCAGTTCCTTTTTGCTTTTAGATGAAGTGTTTTCAACAACTGCTGGGCAGGAGTAGGAAGACACAATGAGCATTGTGGCCAGAAGGTGGCGCCACACAGCCACTGCCAGAGGGTCCTCAGCCACAGTCTCCTCTCCAGGCCTGGGCTAGAGATGGGCCTAAGGATTAAACCCGACCCATTTCACTTTAAGGCCCAGGACTTTTATTTTCCTCTCTGGCAGGAAAATAAATGTCCAAATCGCTGCTCTCTTTGGGAGGGGGTGGGAGATAAAGCAAACAGAATGTGGCACCGAGGACAAATTTTCCTGTGTTGTTTCCTTTAAGAATGGAAGGGGAAGGCAATGTGACCCGGTCACCCAGGAGAAACAGGCTTAGTCTTCACGCTCAAACGGAGGTCATTCTTGGAGAGAAGAGCCATTGAACATTCAGTTAATGGGGCTGCCTGTGGCCCTGGAAAGGAAAGAAACTCTATTCCCCAGGACCAAGTGCAGTGAAATGGCCTCTGAAAGGCAGTTAGGCCAGTGGCCATCAACGCAGCCCCAGGAGAGCAGGCCAGCTCAGCCTGACTCAACAGAAAGGGGGTACCTTCCCACATCAGGTGTGGCATCACTGGTCCTCCCAGAGTTAGCCCCTCTCCTGCTCCACCCTCCCACCCCCCCAAAGGGCCAGACCCCTTGATACTGGTGTATCCATTAGAAAACTTTTAGAAAATGATTGGGCCTTCCCAGTAATTAGCCTAAAAATCTGGGTATCAGTCTTGAGCTCTTGGAAGAACTGGTGGAAGAACCAAGATCCAAGACTGGGGATTCTGTCAGGAAGAAAGAAGTTGCGCTGGGGACTTCCCTCCAAGGTCCCTGTCTCCAGGAAACAAACTTTAGAGCAGAGCCCAGAACTTAAAAAAACAGCAGAAGGAGAAGTTCCTTGAACATTTCCCTGCTCTTAATCATTTATGCAGAAACTGGAGTGAGGACAGATTCTCCACCTGCCTTTACGGCCCACATTCAAGTCCAAGCCAGGGTCTCGGCAGACCTGACACAAAGCTCTAAGACAAAGCTGAACCATCCCGTTTCCTTTGGTTTATGGTTTCTTCACACAGAACCACAATCAGAGGCTTAACCCGAGCACAGAGCCTTTCTTAAAAGTCCACAGAGCCTAAGCTTTTCCTGAAGAGAGGCCATCAAGAACGCACTCAGCATCTTAGTGACAGATGCTATGAAGGCTGAGTAATCCTGAGAGGCAGGGGGTGAAAGGGGCAGCTGGCTGGGGCCACTGAGAGGCCTCGTTTGTGCCCACTGCAGGAGGTCCAACAGGCAGAATAACTTCAACCTTAGACAGCAACCTTGATGGGGTAGAGGTTGGGGGGCTCGCCTCAGCTTGGTTTTGGACTCTGCAGGGGACGAGGGTCTTCTCAAAACACAATGTGACCAGGCAGCCCCATGGGCCTCAGAGACCATAAATACTTTGACCCTGGGCCAGGCAGACGGAGCAGAACAGAGGAGAGCTATGGCGCCTGGGGAGGGTAGCCTAGACCCTCAACAGCAAGGTCAACACCCCAGGCAGTCCTCACTGTCCCCTCCCCCATGAGGCCCCCACCTCATTCCTTCTCCAGGCTGTCTGTCCACCTTAAGCTTTATAAACATGGCCTCTGAGAATCCAGAGGCCTCTTTAGCCTCCCCCTAATGGGACTGGGACTGCCTCCAGATGCGACCTGCAATGGCCGCAGTGGGCTAGTCACCAGCCCCCAGCCCTCTGAATAGCTGGTCTCAAAGACTAACCGGCTGAGTGGATGGCTCTAGGGCCTTTCAGGACCTCTGTCACTTTGAAAGATCCAGGACCTCTGAAAACCTTCACTGGTTTGTAAGAGGTAGAACCCAAAAAGCTGCCTTTATGTGAAGAGAGGAAGGTGGGCTCTGAAGGATTGAGCACCGAGTCACTTAGTCTTTCTGGGCCTCAGTCATGTTTACTGAGCACCCAGGATGTGCCAGGCCAGTGCTAAGACATTTGATGTCATTAGATTTCATTGTCACTACAAACCCATTTGTGGCAACTACTTCCTTTCCCAAACTGAAGCACAAAGAAGTGGCCTGGCTCATGATTATGTCGGTAGTCTGACAGCACAGACAGGATATGGACCCATATTTGCCTGAACTAGAGCCAGGGCTCGAGACCACACCCTAAAGGGCTCCCGGTAACTCGGGCATCGTGTGTGCTCCTTTACTCTCGCAAAGGCTGGGAGGCGATGGGGGTCCACTCCTGGTCCTTTAGCATGTTTGCGCTTCTCTCCAGGATCAGCTGGTAAAGCATCAGGCTGGGATCAGGCTCCTTCTTTGTTGTCCTCTTGGGTGAGGCCACAAAGTGCAAAGGATAAGAGCACCAGGCTTTGGGATTCTTCCGGAGGGTTAGCTTCTCCCGCACCCCAGTTCTGCACCTGCTCTGAGGCAGATACTGCCCGGGAGAGAGATCAAGAAGACAAAGGGGGAGGGGGAGGAGCTGGAGCCAGGAGCTTTGGTCCAAAACCCGCTTTGTTCAGTGGGTTTAAGGGTGAGAGGGAGCACACACCAGAGCGGAATCTGAAACTTGTGTCAAAGAGCCTTTCAAAGGGCTCCTTTCAGTCAGCTCTCAGCATTGTGTCTCGCCAGCCAGGTGCAGGCACCCCACCCCTCCCTGTGTAATGGGGAGTAGCTGCAGCCCCCTTCCCCCAAGCCAGGAGAGGAGACCAGACACAAGAGGATTTACAGGCCCATGGGGATTTCACTGCACCCGGTTTCCCCAACAAGGGAGGGCAGGATCCTAGTAGGTGCCACGGAGCCCCATAAACAGCTGTTCTACCTCCTTTATTCTGCGACCTGCTTTGAGGACACTCAGCCTTTCTCTGGGTGCTGCTGATGTGCATCTGCTTTCCCTGCTCCTAACATCTGGTTTGGGGTTGGGGGTCAGACGACCAACACGGGGTGGGGTGGGGGGCTCTCGCTTAAGAAGAAAGTGGGCAGCTGGCTGACCACAGGGAAAGTGGCCACACCTTAGTGCCTTGCTCCAAGGCTTCCTATGGGGCAGGGTATGAAGAGGAAGGGGTCAGGGGCCCCCTCCCCTCTAGGGACCACCTGGGCTGGGCTCCAGGCTCTTCCAGTTACTGACTCGATCACACAGTCTCTTTGAGCCTTAGTTTCTTCATCCATAAACTGGTACAACAGCCAGAACTTACTCCTGACTGAAGGATAAACAAGACGGCCCAGTAACGCGTGTGCAGCTCTGAAGCTGAACTCTGTGCTCATGTTCATTATCTGAGAGGAGATGGCCACCACTTGGCAACACTGTGGGCCTCATTCCAGGAAGTCCCAGTAGGAGACCGGGAGCCCTCCCATTCCAGCGTGTGGCTGAAGCACAAGAACAGAGAGAAAAGTGTCGGAGCAACTATGATCACAGGCAGGCTTTACAAAGTCAAAACCACCCGTGTCCCTTCTCCCAAATCAATTCAAAAGTTGTTTTCCAACTTGCGAACTCCTTGGCTGGTGTTCTGGAAATAGCAGGAAAGCAGGCGAGACTCTTCTACTTGAGGTTAAGTCAATGCCCTCTCACCTTGTGGCATCCACCACTCCCCCAGGAAGCACCAGACCGGGACACTGTTTTATTGCTGCTGCTGCCTCTTAAGAAGTTTTTGCATATACATGTATGTATGTACACACACACACACACACACACACACGTTTTACCAGGTCAACACTATTTTTCACCTTCTTTGAAGGTTAAAGGTATCGCTGGAGTTGAGGTATCTCTGTTGCCAACAACACAGCTTTGTGTCCCGGCAAAGGAACTCTTCACACATCTGCCTGGGACTCAGCAGAAGGCAAGCTCTCAGGATACTGGATTTTAACAAGTCCATTCATGCAGAAGGATGCTTTCTTGGTTCATCTCTCAGAAGGACTTCCTTCCCCACCATCTCCCCGCCCCCCACAGCAAAGGATTTAGTCTGGCTATCACTATAAAATGGCCTCTCTGAGGGGCCTCCCTCCCATTAGCTTTTGCAGGAAGGAGAGTATTTGGAGCATTTCCGGCCCTTCTTGGCTGGCTGCCTGGCCCTGCAGCCAAGATGCATCTGATTGGGGCTCCCCAATGAGAGGAGTCCTCCTAGGTCCTCAGCAAGGGGCATCTGTGCCTTGGCTAAGAACAGGCCCTACAGTGCCAGGTGGACGGAAGGGCTTCTCGGACCAGCAGGTGAGCCGGCGGGGGACCGAGAGGGCGAGAGATGGCTAGACATCCCACATGCAGAAAAGACGGAGAACAGGGAGGGCAGACCAGCCCCACCATGCTTAACTGCTGACACTGT
Source organism: Scalopus aquaticus (assembly GCA_004024925.1). Lineage (NCBI taxonomy): Eukaryota > Metazoa > Chordata > Mammalia > Eulipotyphla > Talpidae > Scalopus > Scalopus aquaticus. The sequence continues at coordinate 28,298 of PVIJ01008598.1, forward strand.
CGTCTTCAGCTGACAAGACACACAAAGCCTATCCAGTTCTTCACTGGTTCCCAAAGCACCAAAGAACAATGGTGGGTTTGAGAGTGAAGGTAGTTTTAGCCACGTTGTTTGGGTTGCTTGGCTCATACCAGCATGTTCTATTCTGGTGCCCTCCCTATGGAGAGGGTGGGGGTGGGGGGTTTTCTGGTACTCCAGCTTTTCTAAGAAATGAGGGCTAGTCTGGGGGTCTTAAGCTCTCTGTGGGATGGGGGTGACTGCTCACTCTCTCTACCTGTCAGTTCCCCCCCCCTCAGCAATCTGTCACTGATCCCAGCACAGGGCTTCAATTTCAGGGACTTTTCAAGGACTCTGTTTTGGGAGCAGGGGAGTCCTGGCAACTTCTAAAATATGATCAAGATACAGTAAGTCCTCAGTTACCACCATCCACATCTCACCCTCTTGTTCCCCCACCAGCTCACCTGCTGGTCCAAGAAGCCCTTCCATCCACCTGGAACTATGACTTTAAGTGAAGGCACATTAATGTCTAGCAAAAGCAAGCCTTCGAGTAACGTCATGTCATTCGGCATTGACTGGACTTCTTATCTCACAAACATTATAAAGAAATGATGAATGAAATGACAAGGAACAACAGTGTTCCAGGACCTACTGTACTCCATCAATTTCAGAATCAGTCATTAAAAGAGTAACTGCCAAAACACCTTCCTGGGCCGCTAACACACTAGAAACATGTCAGGGCGGGGATGGGGCTCCAAGAAGCAGCAGCAAGCCCTGGACAGGACCAGAGGGCTCCTGTGGTCATCAGAAAGTAGGAGGAGGCCTTTCCCCACTCAGGGCCAGCGAGGGCAGATGTGTTATGGTCGGGGGGCTGGAAATCACACTTGCCCACCTGTAGCTTCCCTCCCCCCCCTTGTGAGGGCCCCATGGGAGACTGTGAGGCTGAGAGAAACCTGCGAAGCAGGATACAAACACCCTTCTCGGTGGCTGTTTCAGTCCCTGCCTGGCTCGTTGCCCGGGCCTCCTGGAGTGCTGGGATCTGATGGAAGACCATCAAGAAGCCAGTGGCTCTTTCTTCTCCAGCTACGTCGGCCTGCTTTAGCCAGTACACGCATGCGAGCAGGACGGAGAGAGCAGCAAACACATAAGACAAAACTGTGACGATCGTTTCTCCTCTGACCAGTAAATAATAGCGTGGTTATGAGGTGCCATGGACTTGGGTTTAAATCCTGGCTCTGCCACTTTTATGGTGTGTGGCCGCGGGCCTCAGTTTTTCACCTGTAAAATGGGCAGTCTAACACTACCTATTTTACAGAGCTATGAGCATGACAAGGAGTTTACAACGTATCTTGGCCCTAGGAAAGGCTCAGTATCAGCTGCTAGTCATTAAGTACAAAGCACTTTTATATCCTTATTTTAGTCTCTATCTCAAAAAGTTCACATGGAAAGAGACCAGAGATTTCTGCTCGTTCTAAGGTCACACAGAGGTAGTGGCAGTGCAAAGCCTGGGAAGTGGCCTTTTCTGGGATTCCACGGAAACCAATCACACACAGACACAGAGACACACATACACACTCACCCCCAGACCCCCTCAATGAGGTTGGCCAATGAGTTCCTTCCTTCCTCTCACGGCTGGCTTCGAAGGAGGACTGGAAGGAGCCTGCCAGGAAAGGACTACCAGGCAGTCTGCCCTACCCTCAGGGCAAATCGCGGGCTCCCCCATACACCTCAGCTACATCTGGGAAGTGAAGCCAACCAGCACTGGGATGTCTACCCGAGAGAGCCTGGCCTACAGTCAGGCGGCCTGGATCTGGGCCCACTTTAGCCTCTCAAACAGCTTTATGGCCTTGCCTAAGTCACAGCTTCTCTCCAGCTGCCTCCTGAACAGGTCAACTGGCAAAGGCCCACCTAGAACGGACCTTACAAGATGGCTTCAGATGACCTGAAGCTTGGACACAAAGGCCCTCTAAAAACTGAGGTGTACGATGCAGAGGAGAATGAGTGTGGGTCTTAGTTAAGGCAGAACTCGAGTCAGAATCCTTGCTGACACTAACTACCACCACCCTTGGACAGGTGCTCTGGCCCTTTCAGCAGAAGTTGCCCTCACCTGGCAAGTGGGGAGCATTCCTATCTCATGAGGTCATGCGGATTAAGCAAGATACTAGATATAAAACGATAAAACAGAACAGGGCCTGGTCCATGGGGAGTGCCCCACAGCACTGTCGTGACAATCACTGGGTAAGTGAGGGTTGTTACTCTGTCCATCCCCACTCAGAAAACTTGAGACTCCCCTCTAGGAGCCACAGGATCTTTAACAAACAGCAAAACTGGATCCCTCCAGGGGACGCTTCCTGCTCAGGGCTAAACAGGCAGTTGGGGCCATTGCTGTGCTTACCTGGCTCTTCTCCAGGGACACCTGTCAGAATCACAGGGAGCATTTGGAACATATGCATGCCCAGCCCACCTGCTCATGCTGTGATTAGGTAGGACCCAGGTGGGGCCTACATTTTTAGTAAGTGTCACAGGAGATTCTGATGTGTGTCCCTGGCTGAGAGCCAATGTCTAAAGGTTGCCAATGGTCCCTGACTAACCTTTCCAGGACTGGAGAGTGATTGAGTCAGAGTCCCCTTAGCCCCCTCTCCCTACCATCTCTCACTGGCCCAGGGTCTCTGTAGGTTTCAGAACTTGTGCCCCATGGTCTGGTTTTCCTTTAGGGGGGCACCTGCAAAAGACTCAAGCCTGCCCTTTCTTCCTGCAGGCTCTGTTCCTGTGAGCGAGGCCCCAGCCCCACACAGCTATGCAAACAGAAGAGCAGGGATCCAGGTCTGTGTTATGCTTCCGCGAAATCTACACGGCTCTCACTAGGGTGGGAGTCACATTCATTCTCTGAAAACAGTGCGGGTGGGAAAGCAAATTCCGCAGGATGCAAAAACGATTCATATGTCAAGAGATAACAGAAGGGAAAAATAAAATTATAAGAGCAAAGTTTGATTTTTGAAGATTACAAGGAAAAGTAGGAACTCCTGGAAAGGGAAGAGGAAGGTTCACTCAGAGACCAGGTTAGAGGTTACCCCCCAGAATAGCTCAGGAATAGGCACGGCATAGGCATGTCCTGTGCAGCGGGAGGCCCAGTGCTGGCTGGGGAGCTCATTCTGTAGTAACAGCCCCGGCGCAGGCACAGGCAGACGTGAAGGGCTGGGCACTTTGCTGGACAAAGAAACTCTGTTCCAGTTGGCCTCTGGTCCAGAGAAGCCTCCAATTCTAAGTCAACTTCTCCGCTTTGATTTCTACCAGTTTCTTCATAAGGTCTGCATGTTAATGAGCTCATCTGCATCCCAGTTGGGAACAATTATTCCTCCATTTAGGGAGGGGAATCATGTCAGGGCCACACCCAAGCCCATCCATGTCCCCAAGACAAGTGAGTTAATTCTCTGCTTCAAGCTGGCCAGCCTGGACGGGATAAAAAGCATCTAAATACTGCTTTTGTACTTTCCCAAAGTTGTACCCCAAAACCACAGCAGCACTGCCATAAGAACAGCACTGACATAAGAACATCTATTTCTCCTCAAAATCCCAATTTTTTTTCTTTCCTTGTTAAATGAATTCCCTAAAAGAAATCTGAATCTCATTGGGTTCATTAACTCTCAAAGCAAATGCAGGCTACAGGAGAGTGCAGTACAGTTGTTGGGAGTATTCATTACATCCATCTCTGAGAGGCTAAGCAACTGCTCAGAAGGTCTGGAGTTCAGAGACTCTTCCTATGAGGTGCATGGCTCCCTGGCCTCCTCTCACCCTCGGATGCCCAGGCACTGGGCAGAACTGCAAAAGCCCCAAGGCACACGCTACAAGCATGCATGCAAATCAAATCCTATCCCAAGTGACATTATCACAAAGAAAGAGTGGGTAGCAACCTTGTTTGCTCAGTGGCAGAGGTTGATCCTTCCAGAAGGTCCAAGCCCCCTCATCAGTGAGATCTCTGACATCCCCCACCTCTGACAACTTCCCCCTACCCCGCACACCTGTCTTTAACAATAAGACCCTCATGACTATGTACTGTTTTACACTGTGTCCTAAGGGAATAGAAAGGAATAGTAGTCCAGTTGGGGAAAAAAGAAAGACTTTAACCCTTATCAGTCAACCTACTAAGTAGCCAGGTATTACAGAAGTATAGATGTCAATATTCCTATTTTACAAGAAGAACACTAAAGTCACTTGGCAAGGCAATGAGTAGGGGAAGCAGGGATTTGCACCCAGACCTGAAGCAACCAATTTTGCTACTGGAGCAATTCTCTGAAATAACAATGCACACCTTAAACAATGCACACACTTTCCCCTATCCAAGAACCAAATTTCCCAACATGGGAATAAAACACAACTCCCAAAAGACAGCAGAAGAACTTGAGGAGAAAAAGAGTTATCTGCATGTAAGTGTGCACATATTTACATATGTCTGTCCCACAGTACTTTAGTTAAGGACACTGCTACCCATGAATTCTCCACAGAAAGGCTGTGATCCTCAGTTCACCTTAGCTACAGTATTTACCACTTTAATAAAATCCATGATCACAAGTGCTTTGGGAGGACCCCGAGAAAGGATGAAATGAGATCTCTCTACCACCCAGTTTCTTTAAGACCCCTATAGTAGAGAACGAAGGAGATAGGACCCCTCACCCCCACTATCTTGGAAGGGTTTTTCAAGGCTAGTCCTAAGTCCTACTGTTGAAAATTCTGGAAGTCAAACTCAGCAGCAGAACTGCAAACTCCCAGGCCCAGAATGTTAGGCATTTACAAACTTTGCTGCTGAGTTAGCAGCACTCCCTTGGGATTCTTGGGAAGGAGCAAACACTAGTTTAAGTCACTACGCAGGCAGCTACCCTACTCCAAGATAGTGAGGAAAACTCCAAAGGCACAGGAGCCAGCCTTGGCAGGCACGAAAAGGTTAAGACCAAGGGGAATGAGTGGAACTGGACAAGCCAGCTATAAACATGCACCCTCAACCTACCCAGAGTAAGCTAAGGAAGAAAGCCCCAAACAAGCAGCATTCTAAACTTTTCAAGTTAAGGACCTAGGTACCACCACAGTTTAAGGTGTTTGAGCTTCTTCACGAGAATAAGCAACATTTCTCCCTTAGTGGAAGAGAACAAAAGCTAGAAAAGTTTGCTACCATCCTACTTCTTAGCGATGGGTGGCCTACCAGGGCCTGTTCAGCTCTGTATGTGCAAAGATGAAGCCAGGGCATCAGCATCCTTTTCCCGAGAGGAAGGGGTGCCATGTGGGCGGGGATGGGGTGGTGGGGTGAAGGTGAGGGGGAGTCTCAACTCCCACAAAGGGCCTGTGGGTCACTTTTCCAGCTCTGCAAGAGGCTGCCTCTCCCCTCTCACATTTCACATGGTGGGGGGGGAGGGCGGGCTACAGGGCAGGTCCTGTTTCCTTGGTTTTTCCCCACCTAACCCCCAAACCCATGGCACAACCTCCCAGCTACTTGGAGATGCCCTTGTGTGGGGTTGCAATAAATGGCTGTTCTCTGGCCAAAGGAACATTAACTTTTTTTTGATCTTACATACAACTCTGTCCTGGCTGCACCAGGAAGCCATTTCACCCATCTGTCTGGGAAGATGATCCACTTTTGGCCCTTTTATCATCATCAATGCTTTCAGGAACTTTGTTCTACTTCCCCTACTGCAATTACTTTTGAATTATCAACACAGCCTTAAAGCTCTGAGAACAGAATACTACAGAACAAACAAAAAAACCAACCTGCAATAGAAGACAACTTCACTAAAAATCACCCAAACTAGGAGCTTGATTTTTCCCCTAGAAATTTATTTATTAATAAGCTGCCTCACATGCCATCCTTTTTTTCCAAAGGAAGGCAGGGCAAGATGTGATGCTGTGGAGAAGGGCAAGGAACTCCTAATTAAAACATGTGCTCTCCAGGCCCTTTTGTTTTGCTTTTTTTTTAAAAGGCGCAGAATTTGTAAATGATAAGTCTGTGTAATAATTACAACTTGGAATGTTGGTGTGGTGGGCTAGGTGCCCGATCAGCCTAGGAAGAAAGTATGCCTTTTCTGGACTGCAGTCAAATTACATGGGGAGGAAGAGACCCATGGCTGCTGGCTTGAAAATTCCACCAGGGATTAGTTTAAAAAATAAACCACATACAGAAAGAAAATGAAAACCCTAACTTCAAGAAAATCCAACCATCAGTAACTGGACACTGAAGAAGCCAGTTGTTTTACTTTCAGTCAGCTATTCTGATCCCCACCATTTGCCCTGGTGGAAGAAACTTCCACCTCGGGCTTTTAAGACACACCTCCAGCGGTCCAGTCTTCCCGAACCCCTGTTGTGGCCCCAGAAGGCACCCTCTTGAGTACCTGCAGGCGTAGAGGTCCTGAGTGGGGAAGCAAGGCTGTTCTTCCCCCTTCTCATAAACACTGCCCCCTCTGGAATCCTTCCACACCCAAATTTCCTTACTTCTAGATAGTTCTTAAGAGTCCTTTCCTAGGATGAGGCTGGGCTGGGAAGAGAGTGGGAAGAAGCTGGAGTGAAGTTAGCAACACAGAAGGCCTCCCTTCCTCGGCGGGCAGCACGCTGGCAGCTAGCAGAGGCAGGGAAGTTGCGCTCGGGTTAAACAGCCAAGTTAGTGATGCGGTCTGGGGAGCAGGCAGGCAAGGGGCTTGGGTAGGGGCTGGGCTCTGAGCTGGCATGGCTCTACCCCTCCAAGGGGAGAGGCAGGAATGCAGGGAACATATACAACTCCACCCCTCTCCCCCACTTTCCGCCAGCGGAATTAGGGAAAGGCTAACACCACCAATTCACCTTCTTTGTCCCAGGCAATTGAGAGAGGTCCTTGGGGACGTGAACCTCAGGAGTAAGTGACCTGTTGATTAATATTGCCAAACAGGAGGCTGTGGAGCGATACCAAAGCCCCGCAGCTGCCCCCGCCCCCAGGCTATAGGCCTCATCTTGTTCAATTGCAGTACAGGCCCTCGAGTCCGGCTTTAGGGAGATGGTGGGGGGGTGGGATTGATGGTGGTCGAGGGATGGGTCGGGACGCTCAGATGAGGTCCGGAGAGAGCGCTTTTCTCAGCCTCAGGGCCAGGTGGCCCCAGTCCGGGAAGTTCTCCAGAAAACAAACAAACAAGCAAACAAACAAACACACACAGAAAACGACCCTAGTCTGTACACCCCGCGGAAATTCTGTCCGCTATTTTAGACACATTCCTCAAGAAGAACAGGAGGATGGGGGTTGGGGGGGAGGTTAGGAGAGTTTCGGGGCCTCCACCGTGACCAAAGGAAGAAATTCCACCCTCGGGCCCCAACATTTCCCCCGCGGGCGGAGAGGCCTCGGCTTCTTCGCGCTCTTGTCCCCAGCCCATCGGAGGGGGGGGGGGCCGCGACCCCCTTAGCGTCTCCATCTGACTCTCAGGAAGGCGGGGGACGCAAGCGGCTGCCCACGAATAAGTCGCACTTTTTCTCTGCGCGATTCAGAAACACGGCGGGTCTGATGCCATCCGGCGAATTATGTAACCAGGGACACCGCTCCCGGGCTAAACAAACGCGGCTCTGTGTGTGCAGCGGCGGCCCCGGGGAAGCGCACTGGTGCAGGGAGGGGCTCCGGCCGGGCCTTGGGGTCGGGCTTGTTTGCCCAGTGAGAGCGGCTGGAGGCCCGCGGGTAGGAACCCCGCGCCGTCGAGGCCCCCAGCGCAGAACCGCGGGCGGGCCGAGTTGGGTCTCGCCAGGCTCGGCCCCTCCCCCACAGCGGCCGCCCCCGCCTCCAGGCGGTGAACTTGGTCCCAAGTCCCGCCGGACACCGTCACAGCCCTATGCCACAGCGATCTCGAGCTAGGGGGACCCTGGGAACTGTGGAACTCCAGTCCCGGCTCCATTCCAGACCCGGACCCCTCGGTCCCCTCACCACTTCTCCCGCGGTCCAGGGGCGGCCGCGCTCAGTAGTGCAAGAAAGTGACGACCCCACCCCCCAACTCTGGAGGAAAGGACTCAGGTTTCCAGCTCTACCCCGCAGTTCTTTGCTCCTGGGGGAGGGGGTGCTGGGCAGAGTGACAGCTGCGTGGATGACGCCCCTCCCCCTCGGGCGCCTGGGGCCCGGGGCCCGCGCAGCCCTCCCGGGGGTCTAAGTGCAACCTCGGACGCGGGGGCGGATGGATTACGGGGTACGGTGGGAATCTCCGGCTCTGAGCACCGGGAAGGCAGGGGCAGGGCCTCGAGTTGGGGGCTGTGTTAGCCCCCTCTCCGCCCGGGGGCGACGAAAGTTTTGGGAAGTTGCTGCCCCTACCTTGCTTGGTGAGCACCAGGGCGTCTTCCCTCCGCGCCTGGGTGATGATGGAGCCGTGTTCCATCTAACAATCCCGCGGGCCCGGGCTGGCTGGGCGGGAGGACGGGCGAGCGCGCAGTCTGGGCTGGGCTGGGCTGGGCTGGGGGGCCTGGGCGGGGGCCCGCTCCGGCTCCTGCTCCCAAGACTCCGACTCCCGCAGCTGTTCACATCCCTGCTCTCCTTCCCTCCCAGAGCCGGGAAGGGAGGCGGCCCGTATGGAGGGCGGGCGGCCCGGGCAGCGGCTCCCCCGGGTGCCCCCGGCCCCGATCCCCCGGCGGCAGCTCCGGGCTCCTCAGTTTGGGTCCAACATGGAGAATCCGGAGCGAAAACAAGAGGAGGAAATGGGACACGGGGCGGTTTCCAGGCTCCCCCCTCCCCTCCGTACTCCAGATAAACAACCCGCGGCTGCAGCGCCCACCCCCGCGTGCCTCCTGGCTCTGGATCGGGCCTCTCCACCGCCCGCCGGCTCCGCTCGCTCCAGAACACAGTCCTAGGTCCGGGGACCCTCCACCTGTGAGCCGCCGGGGCTGTGGACCCGCCGAGCTTTGCTATTTTGTTACGGAAAAAACGAATCCCCGAGGGGGGTGGGGTGGCGGGCGGGCAGGCTGACTGGGGAGACTTGAAACTGCTCCGGCACTCCGATTGGCCCTCTCGGAGAAAAGGGGCGTGCCGCCTTCTTACTATGCGGTGCGAGGACCCAACAACATTCCAGTCGCTACGGCCACGCCCCCGGACCACTCCCCCCTCGGCGGGCAGCGGCCTCCCAGTCTCTTCGGCCACACCCCCTTCCCAACTACTTAAAAGGACACTCCAAAGCTCACGTTTCCCTACTCGATGCTGGGGTGTTCCTGTCTGTGCGTCTTTATTCGGGTAAGGTGGAGTGGTTACGCCCTTCTGGCAGCCACGTCAGTCCTCTCAACCTAACCCAAGTGGGGCCAGGATGGGAAGATTCTGGGCAGTTTTCCTGCTTGCCTCAAATCGTTGACCTGCTGTTGCAAAACCACTGAATCCCAAAAGGGATATGTGTGTGTATAGGCACACTCCTCTGAGTGTGCCTCCAGAGTTGGAATTGATCTCGGTTTGGTCTGACCCCCACACTTTAAATGAAGCATGAGCCCATTCAGGGGTTTCCCCCTCTTGCCCCTGCCTCCCACTGCCCCCCCTTAATCCCAGTTTAGATAGATAGAGGTTTCTAAGGGAAGAGCTTCAGCTCTGTGAACTCAGGGTACCCTTGCTCCCTGCTCTTTAGGCCCTGGCTCCCTCTGTAGGTTATGGCTCTTGGACTCATGGGCCTCCAAAGTTTAGGTGAGGGGTATACATTTGTTTCCCAGAAGTGGTAGCTCCAGAAAGCCAAGCTTCAGCTCAATATCAGGTCTTCCACTGAGTTCATCTGTCCACAGGTAACATGGGCTGCCTTGGGAGGAAGCTAGCTGTTTAAGTCAGGCTGGCAAGAGTGATGTAGAGTGAGATTGCACTGGGTGACTCTGAAGCTATTTCCAAGTGTACTAGTCTATGAGTCAATGGAACGCACCCTTCCAAGGAAGAGCTTCTAGAAAGGTCAGGACTTCTTGGGTGCTGGTGTTGGGGGCAGCTGATGGCCTTCTTGCTGAAGTGCTTGTTGCCCAGCATCCACCAGGTTTCACTGGGGTTGGAGGACAAGAAGGTCTCTCCTTCATGAGAAGTGAGATTGTGATGTGTATGTGCTTTAAAAGTGCTCATTCGTGCCTGTTCTTTCTGCTCCTACACATACATACACAAAGCCTTTTTATATAACACCATTTTAATGGAAATGCTGTTTTCCCAAAATGAAAGTAGCTGTTACAGAAGATGGGAATGAAGCTTATGTAACTTTAAACACTGAGTTTGGGTAGATCCTAATTCATTAACAGAAGGAGAAAGGGAGGAGTTCTCACATATCTGCCTCCTGTCATCATCAAAAGATCATTAAAACGATAGGATTTTAAAGGTAAATCTTAAGGAGCCAGGTTGCTTGGGGACCTTTTTTGGGTCCTGTTCCCGTCTTCTTGCAAGGTAGTTCAGTTGCAATGGGAGGAGGTAGAGTGCAAGCAGGAGTTGAGGACTGAAGATTGAGGGGGACCAGCTACCCCAGCTCTGTAGTGTTGGGCAGGATACTTTACATCTGCCCTTCCATTTCTGTATCCATAGAGACAATCCTTCATCCTCTTATAGTTTACAGAGAAGTTTCACATACATTATCTGTCTCATTTGATCTTTCATTTCTTTGAGATGCACAAAATGAATATACCCATTTTGTAGATGAGGAAACAGGATCTGGAAAAGTTGACCCACCTAAGGTCTCACAGCTTGTTCAGAGGTTGAGGACCAGAGGTTGTCTTTAGACTTCAAGACTAGGACTCTCAACAGGTTACTATAGTTCCTTTCATACTGCAAGAATGGACTTAGTCACTGTCTTTTCCCACTAAGTATCCCCTCCTCTGGGAAATCCAGATATCCATTCTCACATCAGGACTTCATAGCCTTCTACATCCTCTCTCAGATCACTTAGCATCATGTTTTACAGCTGCTAGTTTGTTTATTGACTTCCCAACCAGAAGAGGCACTGGGATTAGGGACTGTGTTATTCATTCTGTCTCCTCTTAGCAGGCAGTCTATGTGTTTGCCATGTGAATCTTGACTCTCTCTTCTTTTGTTAAAGATGTATTTATTTATGCATACAAGAACTGGGGTGTAGGCCAGAGGTGAAGGGGAGGGTGAGAGGATTCACCAGAGACAATAGGGAGCAGATCAGGCAGACCGACTGAAATACACTGCTGAAGGGAGCAGTGGCTGAGGCAGGGGAGGTCTGCTGTGCCATGTGGGAATCTCCCTGGCTGGGGATCGAACTGGTGCTGCAGTGGCTGTGGATAGCTTCTAATACTGACACTTAACCCGCTGCGCCACCAGGGAGGCCCAATCTTGACTCTCTTAACCAGTGTTCTGGTAAGAAACATTTTATTTTATATTGCAAAGCAACTGACAAAAGTTTCATGGGGCAGTACTTATCCTTGCTATGAACAGGCACTCTGATATTTTCTATTTGTTGTTTACTTTTTTTTCCCCTAAGGTGCTGATCATGCAAGACTCACCACCTACCACCAGATTAAAACAACACCTCTCTCATCTCCTGTCTGCTGTGGGTGCCTTCTGTATATAGGGTTCTAGCTGTCCCTGAAAGATGCAGAGGAGATGGCTCTTAGTACCTCTTGCTCTGAGGTCATGTATAGGAAGAGAGACCAGGGAGACTCAAAGGAGTAACTAGAACCTGGGGCGGAGGGATTAGATGACGGGGGTGGGGGGGGTGTCCCTGAGATGCCTTGTGAGAACTAGAGCCTAGAACCCCAAAACATAGGAAGGCAGGATCTGGACTCTTGATGCGATAAATTTTTCACTGCTCTGCCCCCAGATTATAGGTCTCCACCCCAGAAAGCATTCTGGGGGTCATGATGGGCCTCTATCCTATAGTCAAGGGGATGGGGAAGTGGGGGACAAGTGGACATTCTAACTTCTGCCTAAAATAGCCTTACAAACAACCTCCTGCTTCCAGGTCCTGGGCCAAAGCCTGGCTGTGTGACTTTGGGTAATTGATTAGATTCAAGGATGACAGCTGAAGTCAGCGCTCTCTCCCAAGAGAAATCTCACAGACCCTCTTGGATCACCTATCTGCTCAATCCCTTTACCTCCCTGGAAGGCCGGTGAGAGGCAGTTTGGAAATAGCAGCCCCCCCACTCTACCCAAGTGCCAGGACTCCAAGTGGGGTAGTGAGGGTGGGGCTCAGAGGAGTGGCTGTCCCTGTCTGACTCCCGTTGGACTGGGTATTCCTGCGCCGAGGTTTGGGAAAGGAAACCGAACTGGAGAAGCTTCCTCTATGGGAGATGCTGGCTGCTCCAGACCCTGTCCTTCTCCCCACAGAAAATAAACACAGGGTTGGCCAGGGAAGACCTTTCACGACCCTATGATATCATGAAATGTTTCATTAATTTTTTAAAATCACAAACGGAACACATTCATTTTCTTGGTTTTTCAGCTCGTTCCTGCCTGTACAATCTCAATTCCTGTTTGTACTGTAAGTGGGAAGGTGGGGTCTCAGCACCAAGGTTGTGCAGCCCTATGTCCTGCTGTCACCAGGCTTGTGTGGTCCTCTCTTGGCTGTGAAGGCAAGGTCCTGGGGTAGGCTGAGAGAGGGAGACCCATTGATAGTGACTGAAGAGCAGTCAGTGGTGCCGGCAGTGGGTGTGGCTTCTTTGTAGAGCAGCCTGAGAAACCTCATTGGGGCTTCAGATTTGGGATGATGCATCCTGCAAGGTGCAGCAGGCTCAGCATTCCAGCCCTTCTACTTTGTTACTTAACCTCTTGATTTAGTGTCTTCATATTAAAATGGGGATAGTAATAATAACTACTTCATAGGTTCATGTGAGGATTACATGAGACGATATGGGAATGCTTAATGTCTGAAATACTGGAAGTGTTCAGTAAGTACTGCTGGCATCATCATGATCATCAACCATTTCCTCCAAACCCCTTCCTTCTGCATTCATCATCTGGCCAGTTCCCTAAGCTAGAAATCTCAGAGGTCACCCAAGACTCTTCAACCCTACTTGTGCCCACCCCCCAATCAGTCCTGAAAACTAGTGGCTCTTCCTCTCACAAGTATTTACCAGGCCTCCTCCTTCTTTCCATTCCCATTGCTGTGATCTTGGGAGGCTGGGCGGGCTCCTGATCAGCCTTTTTCATTATCTAGGTCCCAAATCCAAATGCATCCTCAGCTCTCCTAGAAGATGCAAATTAGATCCTGTCTATAAGGACAGCTCTTCCCCAAGACATTTAGGATGAAGCTCAGATGCGCAGGTGGGCACACATGAGGTCCTGCTGGTTTACTAGCCCACCACTTACAGCTTCCCCACACTCACCCATGCCTTGGTCAGGAGGAATTAACCCTGATTTTTTGCCACACTGTGCCTCCAACCCTTTGCACAGGCAGTTCTCTCTGCCTGGATGCCCTTTCCCTTCCTCTGTGATGACTTCATCTTTTCAAATACAATTCAAGTGTTACCTCTTGTTCGATGGTCCAGGTTCCAGTCTTAGATGCTTCTCTGTGCTCCTGTAAATTTGATAGTCCCCCAGACTCCCCATCCCCACCCCAGTGTAAACTTCTTCATGGCAGTCACTCTCTTATAAATCCACACCCCTAATGCCTCTCATAGAGCCTGGACACAGTAGGCTCTGTTGGAAGCTGGTCCAGCGGTCACCTTCTTCTTCCCTGGGCACTGCTGATGTCCTGGGACACCCAGCCAAGGAGGCTGGGAGGTCGGATGCCAACCTCTTAGGCACTTTCTCCACTACCCAGGATGAACTGAGCCTGGGAGCCTGGGACTGAGGAGTCACATACTCCAGCTTTTGAAACAAGACCAAGTGAAGCCAGCTGAAGTCTGGGGAAACCGACATCGCCAAGCATTCAGTAAGGGATTGTGGGGTGCAGGCCCTCGACCTTCCCACCCCACAGTAAGCGTGCAAAACTGTAAGATATGGATAAATGAAACTGCTTGGGGCAGGAGCCTGCGCGCCAGCCCAGGATTCTCAAGTCTCTTGACCTGGGTTTCTAGGGAGCCCGGCCTCCCCCTTCCCCCGCTCCCAGTCCTGGGTGGCCACGTGACCTGCGCCCCCAGCAGCCACTAATCTCCTGGCTCCAGTCCTTTTCCTAAATAGGGAAGTGACAGGAGCAGATCGGGTTTCTCGCTCGTATTTACGAAGCCACCTTCCCTGCACAACACCCTCTACCCCCCTCCGCCTACCCTGTCGCGCGCAGTGAGGAAAGGAAAGAAGGGGCCCCTCCTCTGCGCCCCACCCCCATGCCTCCAGTCTTGCAGCCGGGTGCGGCCCCTCCCATTCACCCTCTATACATCACTCCGCCCGCCCCTCTGGGGGCACTGCTTAGGTCGCCGCATTCCAAGCCCCAGGCGGCCCTTTGAGGTCACGTGGCACGGTGGGGGTGGGGCAGCAGGACGCCCCTGACCTAAGCTGGCGACTTTCGAGGTTTCCCAGCGATGCATATTCAGGCCCCTTCTCCCCATACCTCACGGAGGCCAGATTCTTGTTGGCCTCTAGCGAGCCCCAGTGCTGCACGGCGGGTTTCCCACTCCAGCGCCTACTGTGTGCCTGGCTGTTGCTGAGCACAAAAGGCTGCTTAGCCTCCAGTCCTTCCTCGCTAGCCAGGCAGGGGCGCCACACCTTCCCCGTCCGAAGACACTGACCAGGAGTCACCAAGGCATGCCAGCTTGAAGGGCTGGAATTTCTGCTCTAGGCTGCAAAATGGACTGGGAGGTGAGAAATCTGGGTAGAGTCTGTCGCTTAGTTTAGACCAAGACCTAATCTTGTTAGGCAGGCCAAAGTCAAGAGCTGTGTTCCCATGTTTAACCAGGGTCCCAGACATCAGAGAACTTGCATTTTGGGGAAAAATAAGAGGACTGATTTCCTTCTGGGCTGCTTAGAGAGATAGCCCCTAAACCGCTCATACATTCTATCATCACCAGATATCCCTGTGCTGAAAATGACCCTGGTCACATGAAGGCGGGGCCTTGATTTCCTAGGGTGGGAACAGGAGTGAGTAGATTGGATGTTTAGGCACTAGCCTCAGCCAATTCGCTTAAGAAGTGTGACCTTGTATACTTTTAGAGAGACACCATAGGATGGAGATCAGAGGGCAAGCTTATTTTGGATGTCATCTTATAACAGAGGCATCTCTGTGAAAGGGGGAAGTACCATGTTTCTCCATTTACTTGCAGCTGCTTTGGACTAGCTCCTGGGAGTGGAAATCAGCTGCCACCTGAAGCTACATAACATGGGAGGCTGAAGGGCTCTGGGGAGAGAATGTGGTGAAGGGCCAGCTTGCTTCCCAGGTTTGGAGAGACCCATGGAAGAGGGACATGGAGAGACACGTGCACATGGGTGATTGACATGTGGGGAGGCTGACAATGGTATTTGTTACCTTGATTTCTACTTTGATTTTGCTTCTTTTGTTCCAGACTTGCCTGGCCCCTTCTGCCCCTTTGCTAAGATTCCCCACCAGAAGGTGCCCTAGGCTTATGGCAAGCTTTCAGGCCTTAGCAGCCCCACTTTGGGCCAACCCTGTTTCGCTGCACATTTACCCACGAAGGGATGGGTAACTTTGGGTATTTTACTTGAAAATTATTATTCTTTTTATTTTCTCTCTCTTTAAGTACATTAATCCCATTAAAGTTCTTTCACACTAAGTATGCTTTGGCTTTGGGTGCTTATGTGGCCAGACACCCTTAGAGCCTGAATGTTTTGGGAGGATCCCGGGGTACCCCTCAGTCACATGATAACAAATGATTGGTTACACAATATATACATATAGTAAGGCCTCAATCAATATTCAAATGAATGAACAGACCGTTATCATGTGACTTTTCTCTGCACCAGACCTAAAGTTAGAGAGAGTTCCTGTCCTCCTAGAGCTGAAGTCTAGTGGGAAAGTCAAGCAAGTGAGGGACATCTGTAATGCACTGTACTAAGAGCCAGGGTGGGGAGGCACAGCTATGTGCAAGCACAAAGGATGAGCACTTAGCTCAGATTAGCTAAGGGGGAGGATGGCTATGGAGGAAATAGTAGAGAAGCTGACACTTGAAGCAGAAACCATCACTGATCATTTTGTTACAGGACAGGGAGAGGGACAACCCAGGACTCCCAAACCTGCCTGCTTTAAATAGGTTCTGCCATCTGCTGCATTCAAGACAAAACATACTTTAGTGCATAAGACCTTTAATTAAAGGAAAGGGACTTTAATACAATTAGTGTGCAACAAAGAAAAGACAAAGAATTAGTTTCACAATCAAGCACACAAAGTTGCCCATTCCCTTATGGGTAAATGCCCAGCCAAACACGCTTGGCCCAAAGCAGGCCCGTGAGGCCTCTGAAAGCCTGCCACAAGTCTAAAGCACCGTCTGGTGGGAACCCATAGAGAAGGGTTAGAAACAGCCAGACAATTCTGGGAAGAAAAGAGCAAAATCAAAATCAAGATAAAAGCTGTCATTGTTAGCCTCTCCACAGGTCTCTCACCCATATTTCTTTCAACCAGTCCAAAACCAGAAAGCAAGTGGTTTCTTCATATGTCTCTCTGCTCCATGTGCCTCCTCTAGGTGTCCTTTTGGCTCTCCTTCTTCCTCCCTTCCTCAGTCTCCTCTTTCCAACTTCCTTCTCCTCACTGCTCAGCTCCACCCTCCCTTGGGTGGGGCAGGGAATTTGGAAACAACCCTTTGTCTGGGAGCCATCCTGTTACAATTTGGGATTAGAGCAGTGTAGGAAAGAGTAGCCTTCCAGGTGGAGGGCACAGAGCATGCAAAGGTCCAGAGACACATTCTAAAACTGACAGTTCAGTAGCACTGAAGCTGATGAGGGCTGATGACTAACAGAACTGGAGGAGATGGAGAGATTGTATTTGGGAGAGGATGAGGGCTGAGTTGATGAGTAATGCCTGCTCAGGAAGTAGGTGGTGGGGAAACCCCTGCTCCTTTGATACCACACTAGGTCCTGCAGGATGTTATACCTCCTTTAATGGTTGGTTTATAAAATTAATATATATTTTTATTTATTTATTTTAGGTTTATTTATTTTTGCGTACAAGCTGGGGTGCAGGCCAGATGCGTGGGGTGGTGAGAGGGTTCACCAGAGACAGAGTGGGGAGCAGAACAGGCAGATTGATGGAAATACACTGCTGAGGGGAGCAGCAGGTGAGGCAGGAGAGGTCTGCCAAGCCATGTGGGAATCTCCCCAGCTGGGCGCCGAACTTGCGTTGCCTCTCAGGACAGCTCCACAGTGCAGCGCTTCAACCTGCTGCGCCACTGGGGAGGCCCCCATATATATTTTTTTTATCACACTAAAACACATAGCTTAAACATCAGATAGTTCTAGGGCCTTCCTTGTGGTGCAAGGGGTTGGGTCTCAGCACTATGAAGCTATCACCAGCCACTACAGGACAAATTCCACCCCTGGCCATGTAGCTGACCCACATGGCGCAACAGACCTTTCCTGTCTTGCCCGCTGTTCCCCTCGGCAGTGTACTTCAGTGGATCCACCTGTTCTGCTCCCCACTCTGACTCTGGTGAATCTTCTTCCCTCCCCCCCTGCCACACCTCTGGCCTACACCCAGCTCTTGTATGCATAAATAAATAAATCTTAAAAAAAATAGTTCTAAAGGGCTTGTAAGAAAAACACATGTCTCCTTGGCTTTTTTGCCAATCTTCACCCTTCTCCCCATGGGCAGCCACTTTCAACTCTTTTTGCTATTTCTTCTGGGATTTCCTTCCTTATTTCTAAATAATACATGCACTGTCACACTCTGGATTCATCTGTCTGTCAACTTCTAGTTTTGGAGGAAGAGGATTTTGGTTCTCTTAGTTGCCTCTTTGCTTCTCCCCACCTCCACTATGTTTATATGAGAATATATGGTTAAATTCATGTTTAGTGATTTCTTTATTGACTTTGTAAATATTGCTTACTTTTGAGTCAGGTGTTTTGGCTACATTTCCTTTTCTAATTTAACTTTTTGTTGATTGCTCTGTTTATATTTCCTTTCTTGTACAGTTTCTTTGTTTTTCCTGGAGTTAATTGCCTCATATTTTATTTTATTGGTTTTCTTTGAATCTTTGGCTCTGTCTTCCCACATTCTTCAACAGTTCTGTAAAACGCCTTCTCAGTACAATTTTGCATATGGCCAAACCTGTCATATCTTATCTGCTTAGCTTTGTTTTTTCTTGGAGACATTTGTCCTTTGGCTTTTCTCTGGTTGTGTTTCCCTTAAGATCTGCAGCATACCTGTCACCTTTGGATTTCCTGTTGCCAATAGTTAAGAGCTCCCTTTGCTCTTCCTCTTTCAGGGTTGTGGTGTCTTCCTCTCTTTTGATTACTCTTTTGTTTGGATTAAGTGTTTTCTCCAGTAGCTTCTTAAGACAGAAAGCCTGGTGGAACATTTTAGAGACTTACATACCTAATATGGCTTTAACCACCCTCATTCTTGAAAAATAGTTAGGGCTGGGTATAGAATTTTAGGTTGGAAGAATTTTAGGCTTATAATTCTGAAGATATTGCTCCTTTGTCCAATTTTGCAATTGAGAAGTCTCATGCTATTGATTCTTGATACTTTCAATTCACTTCCCCTTGTCCCACCCCACTTTTAGGATTTTTCTCTTTTTTCCTTCATATATGAAAACATCACAACATACTGCATGAGCCATTCATTTTCCCAGACATTTTGTAGGTCTTTTCTATTTAGCAGTGGTTTTCCAAGTGTGATCTCTAGACCACCATCATTAACTATGGGAAAACATTAGAAATGCACATTCTGAGACTTCACCCCCATCTACCCAATCAGAAACTCTGTACATAGGTCCCAGCAATCTGTGTTTTAACAAACCTTCAAGTATTCTGCTGTGTGCTAAAGTTTAAGAATCTCTATGCTATTAATTTAGTCCTTTAGTTTCTGAGAATTTTTCTTTGAAATTTTTGCAACTCCTATTATTTGTATTACTGGCCCTCTTTATTGATCCTCTAATTTTCTTCTACTTTCTAGATGGTTTCCTCAATGTAATACCCCAATTAACTAAGTGTGTCATTATAACCCTTTTTTGAAAAAAGATTTATTTTTATTTATTTTTGCATGCAAGAACTGGGCTGTAGTCCAGAGGTGCAGGAGGTGAGACGATTCACCAGAGACAGAGAGGGAAGTAGAACAGGCAGATCTACTGAAATACACTGCTGAGGGGAAGAGTGGGTGAAATAAGAGAGGTCTGCTGCTATGTGGGTTGGCTCTCTGGCTGGGGGTCAAACTCATGCCACAGTGGCTGGTGATAGCTTGATACTGCTGAGACTTTAACCCCTGCACCACCAGGGAGGCTCCATTATAACCCTTTTTCTTAAAATTTTTTTCAAGAGTGTTTTCAGTTTTCCTCATTTTTTTCTTTTAAAAAATAATTTCACATTGTTTTTCTATTGAATGCATGTGATATCTTATCTCTTTGAGAATATTAATTTGAAATGTTGTCCCTATATTGTCTGTTTCCTCTGGTTTTCTATTTTCTGTTGTTTTGATTTGTATGATGTTGGAGACTTTCCCTCAGCAATCTGGTATTCCTTGGGCTGTCTGTTCATCTCTGAGAAGGAAGTACTAGAGACCCAGAAGGAAGCCTCTCAATGTCAGCTCATGGTAGGGCAAGTAGGTAGCTGGTTATATTCTTTCTTTGGGGAGCCCTACCTGTATCAGTGGAACAATTCAGTTTTTTTAGAAAAGAATTTTCTAGCCTAGTCTCCTACCTGAAGGTTATACACGCTGCTCAGAGTCTAAAAGCTGGGTGTAATGTAGGAGGTGGGGAGCAAGCTGTCTAACACATTCATACTGTTGACTTGCAGTGTTCTGATCCCATTCCTTTTTCCCCAACCTCCCCCTCCACACTGAGTCCAGTCTCTCTGGTTCAGAATTTCCGGAGTTGATCTTCCTTTTACCTGAGTGAGGGAAAAGAGGACACAGTAAGTCACTTGATTATGCTCAGCACTGACTATCTGTTTGCTCTTTAAGTAGATTTTCAAACAACCTCCTAGTTGTTAGACCCCTGTCTTCTGATTTACTTGCTATTCCAATTCCTAGGCTCTTCTGGAGGAAGAATTCGCTTGCCTTTCATGGGCATATTGCCTCTGGATGTTTGTGGTCTACCTTTCCTGGTCATTTTTCACTGTCCTGTCCACTTTCTTTTTTTTTTTTTATATGATGCTATTCAGGATTCTAAATGTCTCCCAGTTTAGCTGAAGATGAAGTTTGGGTTTTTGTTCCCTATTCTCCTTATTGTTTTGGGGGTGGTTTTGAGAGAAAAGGGGGACATAAAGGTCTTTACTCCACCATCTCGTGCCCAGAAGTCTGAGATGTCTTCTTAAGGAGGCGAGTAGAGATGTCTGTGCCAGACACTCGTGCTCATGCTGACAGAGTCAGGAAGATGAGGAGGAGGAGTGGAGCTGCAGGGGCTTGGAAGAGCTGCTGTGGGACCTTGATCGTGAGTCCTCCAGAAATGACAAGGATTACTGTACCCCAGCAAAGCCTGGTTGAAGTGAGCCCAGTGATGAGTACAGCAGGGAACAGGGTGGAACAGTAAGTAGCAGGGAGCAACCTCTAGCTCAGCGGAAAGGAAAGGGAGGGGTGGAGGGCATTCTAGAACTAGATCAGGGGGGGCACAACAAAGTGGCCGCGTTTCAGGCAGGCCATTCTCATGAGGCAGAAGAGGATAAAACGATATTGACAACCACTAATTGAATATGCATTATATGCCAGGCACTGGACCAAGTTCTTTAAAACAGGCTCAGTGGGAATGGGGAACCAAGAGGTGGGAGAGGTGTGTGAGATCAGAGAAGGAAGGTGTGAGCTTCCTATTTGAGGTTGGGTCAGATCTGAGTGATGATGGAGTCTGGGTTCTGAGGTGGGAGAGCTGCTTAGGTACAGAACCACAAAGCAGCATGTCCCCAAGGAGGGTGAGAGATGAGGTGGGGGAAATGACTGCTTAGTTGCTTAATTCTTCTGAAGGATACACAATGACTGGGAGAGGACAGATGGGTGGCCTCTTGGACACCAAGGAAGGGGACAGAATTTTAGAAAGGGAGGGTGGTCACAACAATCCACTACACTATTTACTGTTCATCCATGTGACTCACCTTCTCCAGGTTACATATATAATCATAATAAAGTTGCCTGAAATATACAGCCTCAGGCTCTAAGCCCTAACAACCCAACTCTCAAAACCCCACTAACTTTCAGGGGCTGTAAGCCATTTCACATCTGCTTCTGTGTGCGGGTCTATTGGCTCCCAGGTGTGTGCTGACAGCCTCCCCTGGCTGTGAATGCTGCTCTGTTACTCCTTAGGGTGCTGTTTCAGAGCCTGCACCCGCCAGGGTTCTGTGGTTACAGGCCCCAGAAACCAACACTGGCTAACTTAAGCAGAAAAACAACTTATTGGAAGGTTATCGGCCAGCTCATCGATTCAACAATCATTTCTTACCTTTTCTCTGTGCTGGCAAAGCCGTGAAATTACCTACCGGTAGGTACTCACAGAAGACCCTTCTCAGCCGAGGGAGATAAATGTTGTTAAGCCTGAGCCCATGAGGGTGTTTCCCACCTCCCTGCCAGTGATTAGCTTCGGTGAAGGCATATGATACAGCTCTGGCCAATGAGATATGGCCCGAGGACTCCAGACAGAATCCCAGAGAAGCTGACTGGAACCTTGACGTTATTGAAGATGCAGTATTAATCCTCACTACTCCCAAAAGTGAAATACCTGCTCATTGTTTAAGCTATTTTTTACCTGTTCCAATGTTGCTTTCAACCGAAATGCCCTATCGAAACATACATGCCAGGTATCTTTCCTGGATCTTTGGTGGGATGGAGGGTCAAATACGCTGATGGCTAACCTGTACGATCAATAAAAATGAAAGCTTTTACACTATAAGGGCAAAATAGTGGTTACCAGAAGGGAAGTGGGGGAGGGGATGGGTAAGGTGGATAGAAGAGGTGAAGTGTAAGCTGATGGAAACTAGAACCGTGGTGGTGAGCACACGATGTAATACACAGAGATGCTGATGTGAGTGTGCACACCTGAACCCCACGTAGCGGTATACATCAACATTAAATTAGAAAAAGAGAGAAAATAAAAGTTTTCAAAAATACAGGGTCTCCCTGGTGGCGGAACGGGCTAAGTACAGCACTACGAAGCTCCAGAGCAACTGAAGCACGAGTTTGATCCCCAGCTAGGGAGATTCCCATATGGCACAGGAGTCTTCTGCATCTTTTGGAGACACAGGAATGAAACTAATAGATAAGAATTGACTGAAAATGCCGGCGGGAAGGAGAATAATAACCCAGGGAAGAGGTGGCCACTCATTAAGCAGAAGCTTACACTGTACCAGGCGTGTGAAAGGTGTAGGATATGGTGACGAACAGAAGATCCCTGCTCTTGTGGAACTTTCAGGCTAGGTGGGGGTGGAGAGACAATGAGTATGTAAATAAAAAACATTAAGATGGGGGGGGGAGGGGTCCCTGTGGTTAAAGTCTCAGTGCTATCAAGCTATCACCAGCCACTGCGGCAGCCACTGCAGCATGAGTTCCATCTCCGGCCAGGGACCTAACCCACATGGCACAGCAGACCTCTCCTGTCTGGCCCGCTGCTCCCCTCAGCAGTGTATTCACTCAGTCCGCCTGTTCTGCTCCCCACTCTGTCTCTGGTGAATCCTCTTACCCCCGCACCTCTGGCCTACACCCCAGTTCTTATATGCATAAATAAATAAAAAATAAATCTTAAAAAAAAAAAAGTCATTTTAGGGGAGTGGTTAATTTAGACAGAGGGTGGTCAAGAAAGTCCTCTCTGAAGGGGAGACTCAAAGGGTGGGAATGAGACGGCTACATGAAGAGTCACATGAAGATTCCAGATGATATCTCAGGGAAGCAGTTATCTTTGTCCTGGCTGGGGGGTCTAATACGCATCCCAGAAAGGGAAAGAGATAGCAAAGTCTGCCTTGGAGGCTCATTAGCTTAGGAGTGACAGAGCACCTGGGAACATGTATTTCCCCATGTCTGGCATAGATATCACCTCCCCTGTGGCAGGACAGGCTGGGGACCTAGGTGTCACTGACTTTCTAGGGGCTGGAAAAGGTTGAAGGAAGCATTTGGAGGGACAGCCTGTGAGTTGAAGGGAAGACATTTGGGGCCAGAAGATGACCCAGGCCTCTGGTCCCCAAGCTGCTTCCTGTCTTTCCTTGCCTATCCTGTCTGGAGTTCCAACCTGCACCCCACTTCTAATACATCTTAGGTAGGACTGCTGTACCAGAACAGCGTAGACCAGGTGGCTTATAAACAGCAGAAACTCATTTCTCATAGTTCTGGAGGCTGGGACATTCAAGATCAAGGTGCTGGCAGATTCATTGTCTGGTGAGGGCCCACTTCTTGGCTCCTCGATGGTCATTGGGTAGCTTTGTTCTCATGTGCAGAAAGGACAAGGGCGTGCTCTGGGGTCTCTTTAATAAGGACACTAATTCCATTCATGAGGGATCATGACTAATCCCCTCCCAAAAGTCCCACCTTCTAATACTTTCATACTGAAGGTCAAGATTGCAAGGTAGGGCCTCCCTGGTGGCGCAGCGGTTAAGCGCTGAGCAGTGGAGCTGTCGGCAGCGGCGACGCGGGTTCGACGCCCAGCTGGGGAGAATCCCACATGGTGTGGCAGACCTCTCCTGCCTCGCCCGCTGCTCCCCTCAGCAGTGTACTTCTGATCTGCCTGTTCTGCTCCCCACTCTGTCTCTGGTGAACCCTCTCGCCGCCCCACGCCTCTGGTCTGTACCCCAGCTTGTATGTATAAATAAATAAATCTTAAAAAAAAAAAAAAAAGATTGCAAGGTAGTGATTGGGGGATGGGCATACCAGTACACATTCTGTCCACAATAAATAGCTCAACAGATCAATAAGCACTTCCAAAGTATTTACCTTTTGTGTAGCTTTTGCTGGGTGTTGGTGTGGCATGGATATCACAACAGGAAGACCTGCCCTCAAGGGTTCATGAACTGCACCTGGAGCGATCAGCAAACAATTTATCAGCAAGAGCGCCCACTGGGGTTATATACCATGAGTGGCCACATCAAGCCCCTCGCCACTGTGCATTGCTCACCAGCCTGGCACCGACAGTCCTCTTGTCCTCTCCCACCACTCCCTTCTTCACCCTGGGTCTTACTGAGACCCCCAGATGCCTTTGGGGGTGATTAATTAGGTTGGATCCTGATACATGATTTCTGCTCATCCTATGCCACCTTCCTCCAGCCTTCTGGGGATGTGCAGGAGGATTGGGGCCAGTCCGCTAGGTGACAGCGCCACAGTGGGGCTCTTCAAGGACAGCCACCCTGAGGCCCTACCAGCTGGAGTTTCCTAGTTTTGGGTCCTGCAAATGAACAAATAAAAATGCCTCCCTTGTTAATTGTTGAAAATGAAGACAGTTAACCTTGTCCTATCTCATTAAATTCACAAGACACTCTTCCAAGCCCGGAATGTTACTCCATTTTACCACTGAGGAAACGAAAGGCACAGAGAGGTACAGTCACTTATCCTAGTCAAGCAAAATCTGAACCTGACGGTCCAACGGCAGCCTCCCGCATCGCCCCCAGTGTGCACGCTGCCAGATCGGCTCATTCTAGGAATTTCCCTTCTCCTTGCCACGAGGTACTAAGAACTGAGCTAGAAGCCATTCTGAGGGAGGACCAGTTCCCTGCCTCCCCCTGGGAGGAGAGGGAGTTGGGATCCAAGAGGAGGAATTCTGGGAGAGATACTGCCACTTTGGCCGTTTTCTCCTAAAGTTCCCCGGCCGGTGACCTGGAGCTTTTGATTTGCCAGGTGTGTCTCTGTTCTGCTCATTAGCATCAGAGTCCGCCTCTACCCAGAGCCCGCCTGACCCTGGCTCAGGGGCTCGTCCTCTGTGACAAGGAGAGGACAGAGCCAGTACTGACGCAGGGTGGAGTTTCCTGTGATGATGTTCTCTTGCCTCATCTATAAAAAGCTCCAATATGATCTACCCCATTTATGGTGGAGGCCAGAGTGGCAGAGTGTGCTGGAGGAGGAAGAATCAGGCTGAAACAGCTCTTCTTGCCTCCCTGGATTCTCTTCCAAAATGCTGTCAGCACTGCCAGTTGGAAAATATTTTTCTCCCTCCCTTTGTCTTCTTTCTTATTTAAAAAAAAAAAAAAAAGCCATCTGGTGTCAAATTCACTCCTGGCACATCATAAAGGGTAGCACTAAAAATGTCCCTGAAAAACTAAAAGCAAAACCACAGCAGTACACATGGGATTTAATCTCAGCATCCTAGAATTTCAGAGTTGCTAGGGGCCTCAGACATCAAACAGTTTGCTGTACAGAGGAGGAAACTGAGGCCGGGAGGGATTAGATCACTCTTTTAAATATGTTTATTGAGCACCAACTATGTTCAAGTCACACTTCAGGCGTGGGAGATTAATCACGAACATAAAAGACAAAAATCCCTGCCTTGGAGTTTCCAGCAGAAGGTTCTCGCCTCTGTCCTTGGGCCTGTGTCTGCCGCTGCCTGTTCTCAAACGGCCATCCTAACTCCAAGCTGCACCACCCACGGCCGGCGGCGTGATCGCCACCTCCAGGCTTGGGTCGGCCCGCGGCCCTGGGCGGCGCCGCTTCCAGCTCCTGGACCTGCTGTTTACATTAAGGCGAAGCTCGCAGCGCCGCCCCAGCGCGGTCCCGGCCGGCTGGCCGCTGTAATCTCCCGCCGCTTCCTCCCGCCGCCGCTTCGGCTCCGCATTCCTCAGGGTTGAGCAACAACTTTCCCTCCGAAGGCGGCTGGGCCGGGGCCAGGCGGGGCCGCTGGCGCTGGGGCCCTCGCGGGGCGCAGCCCAAGCCGTCGGCGCTGGGTCCCCGGAGAGGGTAGGGTCCCGGGCTCGGGTTCCACCGGCGGTACCCCAGGCCCGGGTTCCGGTCCAGAGTGCAGTGCCGCTGCCAGTCCCGCTCCTGGGAGCAGAGGCTGAAGCTAAGGGCTCAGGCCAGGGCACAGTTCGTGCTTCCTGCTTCAGATCAGGATTGCCTGAGAACAAAGTGGGTGTGTCTGCCTCATCCTGACCTTGAACTCCGTCTAGGCTGACCGCCCAGCCTGGCGCCCTGCACACGGGGAATTCGCCGGTGTTTGCTTCGATTATTTTTACTCCAATTCTGAGGATTCTTTGACAACAACAACAAAAGCGGAGGGTTTGTAGTAGCTACAGAAGAGAGAGCCTCATCCCGTTCTTGGTCTGAACCTAAATATTTCCAACAATCATATTAATACCAGCAGGTTATCCTCTGGACACTCTCATGCCTACTGAACTTCAGCGTACCTCTAGGAAAAAGTTGGTGTCTTACTTCGTTGCTTATTTCGCAAAGGAGAAAGCCCAGGCACGCAGTTCTGAAGTCAAGGAGTCAGGAGTCAAAGAGGAGTTGGCCCAACGGAGCCACACTGAGGACCCATCTTGGGCCTCCTGGTTCATTCAGGTCAAGAGAGTCCTTTCTGGACCCTGATAGGACCTGGAGAGAAACTAGCCTCGCTTCTTAGTCCTAGGAGCCGAGTGCTGGAGCCTGTGTAGATCCGAGTGGTGTTAGACAAGTAGATTAAGGTCTAGACCTACTAAACTATCAGCTTCAGGAGGGTAGGGATTTTACTCTGTTTTGGTCATTGCTGAATCCCCTGACTCTGAAAACAATGCTTGGCACATAGTGGGTTCTCAAATAAATATTTGCTGAGTGGATGAATAAATGCAGCAAGGGTCTTCAGAATCTTTTTTTTTTTTAAAGATTTATTTATTTATACATACAAGCTGGGGTACATGCCAGAGGCATGGGGTGGCGAGAGGGTTCACCAGAGACAGAGCGGGGAGCAGAACAGGCAGATCAGAAATACACTGCTGAGGGGAGCAGCTGGCGAGGCAGGAGAGGTCTGCTGCACCATGTGAGATTCTTCCCGGCTGGGCGTTGAACTTGCATCCCGTGCGCTGCTGACAGCTCCACAGCGCAGTGCTCAACTGCTGCTCCACCAGGCAGGCTCGGGTCTTCAGAATCTTAACTAAGAATTAAACATTCATCTTACCTTCTTGCTCCTTGACTCTCCCTTTAAACTCCCTGCTTCTTAGATCTTGAACTTACATTTAAACATCACTTTTGGTGTTTTATTTTAATGCATTTGGAATAATTTTAGACTTACAGAAGTTTGCAAAGATAGTACAGAGAATTCCCATCTACCCTTCACCCAGTTTCCCCCAAAGTTAACATCTTACCTAACCATGGTATGTTTGTCAAAATGAAGAAATTAACATTGGTGCAATGCAATTAACCAAACTACAGATTTTCTCCTTTTTTGTTCATTCTTCTGTCCCAAGATCCAATGTAGGATATCACACTGCATTTAGGGCTTGAAGTCTTTTAGTTTGCAGTCTAGATCTCATTGTGTAGGGTCCCTCTCCTTGGCAAAGAGGCAGGAGACTGAATCCCTGGCACTGGACTCCCGGGCTTGAGGACCTAGGAAATACCTTCAGCTCTGAGTTTCCTGAGTCTGCTTAGTCAAGGTCAGCCTGCTGACTTGGGTAGCATCCTGGCACAAATTCAGACCCCCAAGCTCTACACTAGTCTCCCCTCCCTGCCCCTCCCTCCCATCCTACACATACCTGAAAGAGGAAGGACATGCTGCTCCAGATGACCTGACCCAGGTCTGCGTTTCCTTAGGGACCTCACTCTGTGTCTCATCCTTTGGCTCCCATTTTTTGATCCTCTTAAAGGGCAGACACCCATGCACCCCTTTCCAGCCTCAGTGTTCTTTTTTTCCCTCCATCCTGGACTCACCTTCTACCCTGAAACACTCAGGGGAACAACTTCTTCTGGGCTTGGTCATAGCTCACCATTGACCTAGCCCTGAAGCTGGTGATGAATAAAGTGAGGGACTGTTCATTTACTCAATCAGTGTGGGTTTATTGAGGAATGGTGGGGTCACACAGATGAACAATTCTGATCCATGATCTCCAGGATCTTACTGTCTGGAAGAAGAGGCAAGTAATGCAAAGAAATAAGCGCACACTTTGTGGGACGCACCCTAAAGGGAAGTGTGTGGCACAGAGGGGCAGTGCCCAGCTGCTGGGATTGTGGACGAGCATAGGGACAACTTCTTAGAAGAGTTCGAGCTCGCCTCGAGTCTTGAAAGATGGATAGGAAGTGGTAGGTGCTCAGGAGAGGGCAGGTGAGGAGAGAAGATGGGCATTCCCAGCCGCTGGAAAAGTTCAGGGGCAACTGAGAACAGGGCGTTCTGGGGGAAATGCAGAGCAGTCCAGTGTGGCTGGAGCATGAGGGTGTGTGGGAAAGGGTGGGAGAGAGAAGCAGGTTAGGGAGAGCAATCCGGCCTTAGGTGCCATAGTCAGGAGTTTGAGAACTTTGTTCAGCAGCTGTGGTGGGGAGCCACTGAGGGCTACAAGCCAATTTACTTTTTAGAATGGTCACTTGGGCTGCTCTGTGGGACCTGGCTGGAGGTTGGGGCATCTGGTGGGTGGCTGCTATGAGAATCCAGGTGAGAAGCAATGGAGTCTGAACCTGGCAGTGGAACTAGGGCAGAGGGGACAGACACCAGAGAAACACAGGGGGCAGGGCTTAGTGATTGGATGGGGGCGGTAAGAAGAGTTAAGAGAGACTTTAGAGTTCTGGCCTAAAGGATGAAGAGAAGAGGGATGGAGGGGGAAGTGAAATGCGCTGGAATGAACTTTTTGAGTGGGGGTGGGGAGGAGTGTTGCATCAGTGGGCTGGCTGGGGCCCAGTTTCACTATCCAGGGAGGTTGGTATAGAAATGGCCAGTTGAGGATTGTAGCTCCAGGGGGAGAATGACCTGGAGGACTTCAGAAGGAGGGCGAGGCAAGGCTGGGGAAGTGGGAAGGTGGGGCACTGGAGGAATCGGGAGAAGGATGGAGAAGCAGATGCAGTTTGGAGGTCACCAAGTGATTCCAGACTTCGAAAGCAGAGCAGGATTGGTACCTTCTTCTAACCTGGTAAATGACTAAGGAAGTCCGTGGAGCCCTGAGAGAACATGCAGGGCTGAGGAGGTGATGGGAACATTAGTCCCCATCTTTGGGCATCTCGATGCCTGCCCTCACTGTCTGTGGTTAGCACTTGAAACACCTATGTGGACAGCTCAGGTAGCCAGAGAGACCTTGACAGCTTTTTAATAACCATCCCCTTAGAAATCTTAGATGAATACCGTAAAGAGCTGTGAAGGGTCTGAGGTTTTGTTCTACTTACCAACCAACAAATTAGCCTGGGTCTTAGCTGCTGGCAGGAGCTGAGCCGCCTGGGTCAGAGAGGAAGGAAGGACAGTCTGTTACTCACGGCAACAGCGGTGGGGAGAGTCTCAGCTCCGGTTCGACAGAGCTCCGCAAGGAGGTCCAGGTAATACCTAGACACACAGGAGAGGAACCCCAAACTTGGGGCACCTGAATCTACTTCATAATGGGCAGCCTGCCTGCCCTTTGCTAGTCTCCCCTCTCCACATACCTTCTACGGATGCGCACTGGAACCTGGGAATGACAATCTGGCACAAAGGACAACGAGTACTTCACTTGCAAGAAGTGAGAAATATGGGGCCTCCCCGGTGGCGCAGCGGTTAAGCTCTGCGCTGTGGAGCTGTCGGCAGCGGTGACGCGAGTTCGACGCCCGGCCGCGTAGATTCCCACATGGTGCAGCAGACCTCTCCTGCCTCGCCCGCTGCTCCCCTCAGCAGTGTATTTCTGATCTGCCTGTTCTGCTCCCTGCTCTGGCTCTGGTGAACCCTCTCGCCGCCCCACGCCTCTGGCCTGTACCCCAGCTTGTACTTAAAAATAAAAAAAATAAACCTTTAAAAAAAAAAAAGAAGTGAGAAATGGAATAGGATTGTTTGCCAACAAGCACGTGGCCAGATCAAACACACACATTTCCCAGCCTCTTTTGCAGCTGGGTGTAACCATCTACCTGAGTTGCCTTCTATTAAATGTAAGCCTTCGGGGCCTCCCTGGTGGCGCAGCGGTTAAGCGCTGCGCTGTGGAGCTGTCGGGAGCGGTGACGCGAGTTCGATGCCCGGCCGGGGAGAATCCCACATGGTGCGGCAGACCTCTCCTGCCTTGCCCGCTGCTCCCCTCAGCAGTGGATTTCTGATCTGCCTGTTCTGCTACCCGCTCTGTCTCTGGTGAACCCTCTCGCCGCCCCACACCTCTGGCCTGTACCCCAGCTTGTATGCATAAATAAAAAATAAATCTTAAAAAAAAAAAATGTAAGCCTTCATGTGGTCGCTTCTGGGAAATCACAAAAAATGACTGGCGTGGCCCCTGGCATGCGTGTCTTCTTCCCTTTTTTCCTAGAGGCTGGAATGTGGGCTCAATGTCGGAGTGTGAGCAGCCATGCTGGGCCAGGCGGGGCCAAGCCTGGAGATGCAAGGGCCTAAGGCTGATGGGGATGGACCTGACAAACTAAGTCTGTACTGATTTATCTCTGGACTTCTTTACTTGAGAAAAAAGTGAATTTCCATCTTGTAACTTTTTTTTGACATGCAGCTGAACTTGACTCTAACTGAGACAGGCTAGCACAGAGGGGGACTGCTGGCAGACAAAAGGGTCGGGCACTGCCCCTTCCCCCCAGCTTGGCCTCGGTGGTGACAGGGGGAGGGGACAACGGGGAGTCACCTCTGGCTTGTTCACCACCCACTGGTGATGCCCCATTCACAAGGGGACCCCGGCTGGCCACGCGACCCAGCAGCATCCATTTGAAGGCAGCAAGGAACAAGCTGGCTCCATTCACAAACCCTGTCCTCCTTTGAAAACCAATCACCGTGCGAAGCGTGACTGGGTGGTGGCCAGCATTGGCCCATCTGTCACGCCCTTTCAGAGAGCCAGGGGACAGCAGCCGGCCTGAGCCAACCCTTCTCCCTTTGTAGCCTAGGGACACGCACTGTAAGGCGAGCACAGCACCTACTGAATTATTCAGAGCTGCCCTGAGTGTCAGTTTTATTATAAACATGCAGATTGGTCCAGGAGCCAAACTTCCAGGCCTCCAGCAGCCATCTCCCTCCAGGACTTCTCCTTGCCTGCGTTAGGCCTGTGATTTAAAACTATCTTGGCCTTGATGGCCTAATTTGCCTTCAACTCCTACCTGCCACTAGGCTCCTGAGGCCTCAGTGCCCATTACCCACCACTTCTTCAGACCCCGTTGTTTTCTCAGCCACGGGCCTCCCCACCAGCCCAGCAGCCCCGCCTCTTCCCTGTCTCCTCCTGGCTTCACCACCCAAATTGGTGACATCAGACTCTCCCAAGTGCCTGCCTGTTGGGGACATGTTAATAATAGGATCCTCCCCTTCTGTGGGCCTCCCTCTAATCTGCGTCCTTGTGAGGCTAGGAGAGTCTCCCCTTTTGTACCCATGTTCTCACCCCAGATCGACTCTCTCCCCTTCCCCATAAATCCCACATTCCCACTTCTCTCCCAAGTTGGTCTGGAGAATACCCCCCAGCTGGTAATGAGGCAGAGATGGTAATGTACATTTAAGAGTAATGAAATGCAGTGATATTTCAGGCCTGACAGACCTATTTCTGGCAGCCTTAGAATTAAAGTGTGAGGCTTTGTACTGCAGCTGCTACTAGGAGCCTTCAGAGTTTTTCTAAAGATGTGAATAAAGCTTCCAGGGTTTCAGCTCAGATCACTGTGGCTATTTATCCTGCTGCTGCTTTCATTGTACCTTTTTATTTGAAATTTTAGAGCTTTTAGATGAAGGAAACGCAGCAGCAAGTGCAAAGCATACAAAATATCCTGGTGGGGGAGAATGTCCTGGTTTTTCTCTCTGATTGTCCGTGACAGCTCCGGGGAGGAAGAGCTGCTCCAGGACTTCTTGGCACAGGGAGTGTGGCCCCTCTGAGTAAGCTCCTTCTGGATTCTTCAGTAGGGAGTAGGGCCTCCCAAGAAAGCTCATGGAGAAAATCCATGCTGCCAAGATTGATGGGGCTGGTAGGGGATGACCCTTCCTCACCGCCTCACAGTGTGAGCTGACTGTAAACTGTCCTTGGTTGGGGGATGAGGCAGAAAGGAGGACATTCATTCTGGGCCAATAGTGAGAGCTCATTCTCCAGTGCTCCAGCAGGAAAGCAGCTCTGCTGATACCTGTCTCTGCACCCAGCCCCACCCTGCTGTGGACACCAGGAAGGCTGGAGCCACCCCTGGGAGAGGCCATGGCAGACAGTGGGGCAAATCCTGGAGTAGATCCCGCCTCTGGTCACCCACTGCAGTGCCCAGGGGGAGCCTTTTACCCTGTCTACAAAATGGGGATAACGCTGCTCTCCTCCTTTAGGTCCTTATGATGTATTGAAGGTACCAGGCACATATGAGGTTGCAATATCTACTATTAATATGGAAATTATCCCAGAAGTTAGGGTCATTAGGATTCCTTCCTGGCACTGCCACTGCTGTGCCAAGCCCCTTCCCCATTCTGAGGCAGTGAAAGAGAAGGGGCTTTGGAGTCAAAAAGAACCAGGTTCCAACCCTGGCTCTTTCACTATCTGGCTCTGTGAGCCGGGGCGAGTTGCTTGCCTTCTCTGAGATCGCTTTCCTCATCTGTCAAAATCGTGATAATGAGCACTCACCTCAAACAGTTGTGGTGAGGATTAAAGGAGATCATCTTTATAAAAGAACCCTCATAGTGCCTGGCATACTGTGGGTGTTGTGTAAATAATGGCCCCGTCCCCCATCCCCTCTCCTCCCACTGCTTCTGGTCAGCAGAATCCTGCCAACAGTTCACAGGAAATACAGGGGGAAGGCAAGCGTGTCTAATGACAGCAGGGGGCTTTCTCGGTAAAATCCAGAATTTGGGACATTCTGTAGGACTAATAACTCAGAATCTTCAACAAGTAAATGACAAGGGAGAGAAAGAGGGAGAGAATGAGGGAGACCTGGAGGGAATGTGTGAAATTCGTTTGGATCCTGATTCAAATAAATCAGCTGGGGAGGGCGGGGGGGTGCGGGGGGGGGGGCGGAAAGAAACCAACAGGGAAATTTTGTTATTAGCTGTATAATTTGATAATGTTAAGTAACTATTATTAGTTTTTCAGGTGTGATAATGGTATGGTAGTTATGTTTACAAAGAGTCTTTATCTTTTAGGACACATGCTGAAGAAATTGCAGATTGAATGATTCTGTAATTGGGATTTATTTTAATATAATTTAGTGGAGTGAAAGGGTGGGGGGGGTTAGATGAAGCAAAATTGGCCATGTGTAGATAACAATTAAAGCTGCTGCTGGTATATGAGGGCTTGTTAAACTATTTTTTCTACTCTTGTATATGTTTGATTTTTTTTTTTTTTAAGGCAGTAATCCTTTCTGGATAGGAAATGCCTCCTCCATCTGTCTCTTCCCTGGCACCCTCCCAGCTCTCCCTCATCTCCCTTCCTCCTTATCACTTGCCCGGACGGTTAGAGTCGCTTCCTATGAGGTCTCCCAGCCTCTGGTCTCTCTCCCTTTCTATCTCTTTCCCATTCTGCCACCTGAAGTGACGTTCCTAAAACACAAATCAGATCTGTTACTTACCTACTTAAAAACCTTTTAGTAGTCTCTATTGCTAATAATCGATTAGAATATAAACCCCTTATTAGGATATTCAAAGCCCTTCACAGTCTAAACTCAGCCTTCCTGTCCAGCGCCAGTCCTCGCCTGCTCCTTGCCCCTTGTGAAGCTTGGCTTACTTTACGCTAACCAGACATGAACATACTTCTGTGACTCCCCCTACATAGCTCTCGATTTCAAGGCCTCCCTCCCTCTTTCCCATCTTCATTTACTGAAGAAGAAATATTTTTGAGGACTCAGTTCAAATACCATTCTTCCTTCATGCTTTCTGGAAGTCTTTATTCACCAAAGAACCCTGTCTTTCTGTCTTCTGGCATATGGTAGACTCACTGCCTGGCTCTCTGCGGGTGGATGGGACCAGGTGACCAGTTTTAGCCAATGAGTTGTGAATGGAAGTCATACACTTCATGCCTGGGCCAAGAATTCAGTTGCTAATCCAAACCCTTCAGCGTGCGCTTTCCCTCTGGCTCAGCAATCTCCAGGGTGGCTGCTGCATTGGGCTGGGTTCAGGAGTGAGGACAATGCCAGGGGCTGGCACCTCCATCCTGCATGACAGCGATCTAGGGTGGGATAAAGAAATCTGAGGGTGTGTTTGTTTTTTCAGCATCACCTAGTCTATCCTGACTGATAGAATTCTTCCCTCTCTGATTTAGGATCAACTGTGCTGATGACTGTATTTTCATACCATAGTCCTGTGTGTGTAATGTGTCTGGAAGATACAGACCTCACGTTAGGAATTCTATGTTATGGTCTTTGCATTCTGGCTGCCATACTTGGCACAGAGCCTTGAAGAGCAGAGGTGTGAACGGAATGCCCAGGGGTTCATGGTTGTAATTGATACAGGTGGGGAGATGTGCAGGGCTCATTTCCTGGTGACCAGAATCTAATGGGCATGTTTTCACCCACTTCCTTCTTTGCAATGCCTATCCTCTGCTTCCTGCTCAGAACTGTCTTCTTTCCTGGTTTCTAGGACAGGTCTCCCTCAGTGTTTCCTGGCAGCCTCTTTGCTTACTTCTAAGCTTCCTCCCCATACTCCTTGTACTCTTTCTGCTCTGCAGGTGACCTCTGGCATCATCTCTGGTCTTCCTCACTTCTGGCCACGCTCACTGGGCAAACCGATTCATGAAATGGTTTCAGTTCTCTCCTGCATTCTGCAGGCAAATATCTATTCATCTATCCAGCAATATGCATCGAGCAGGTTCAATATGCCAGAAGGTGTGGTAAAGCAGTAAACAGAATTTACCTTCTAGGTGTGCTAGACAACATGGAGCTAGTGGGAAAAATTCAAGTAAATCATTTTAGGCAGCTATGAGTGCTTGGGTGATGATACAGCAAGTCAGCGTGGTAGAATATGTGTGTGCACTATTTGCTAATGACTGCTTTGAGGGGTGGCATTTGAGCAGAGATGTAATGACTGCTGTCAGTCATAGCTATACAAGTACAAAGGTCACAATAAACTAATTGTGATTAAAGATGGGAAAGAAAGCCAGTGTGGCTGCAACAATGTCAACACAAGGGAGTGTGATGCAAGAGACGGTCACACATGATGCAATAGCAGGTCCAGGTCAAGCTAGGCAAGGTGAGCCTTTAGCCAGACTCCTCCGTATACTTTTGCACACATTTGAGAACAACTGGAATGGATGGAGAAAGAAGAGAACCCTCATCTAAAAGTTATTCTGCAAAAGTATTTTGGAAAGTGTAGAACACACAGAAGTATAAAATACTACCACAACCTCCTATGGACCCATGACCCAGTTCCAACTCCATCAACTTAATATTACAAAGGAAACTGAAAATAGTAGCCAGAGACCTGGGAGGAAAACCTTGTCGTTGAAGCATGTCAAGGAGGGGGGTCAACAGCGACAAAGGAACAAGGTCCTGTAGATTTAGCGGAGGTCACATCCCTGGGGACCCATGGCTCCCTCTCAGTAAATGTGATGGGTAAGGTGCTGGCATCACCCGGCAGCTTCCCTTCCACCCGTTTCTCTTTTCATGCCAAAATTTCTTTCTTTTTAAAGATTTATTTATTTGTGCATACAAGAACGGGGGTGTAGGCCAGAGGTGTAGAGTGGTGAAAGGATTCACCAGAGACAGAGGGGGGAGCAGAACGGGCAGATTGACTGAAATACACTGCTGAGGGGAGCAGCAGGCGAGGCAGGAGAGGTCTGCTGCGCCATGTGGGTCAGCTCCCTGGCTGGGTATCAAACTCATGCTGCAGTGGCTCTGGATAGCTTCATAGTGCTGCGCTTAACCTGTTGTGCCACCAGAGAGGCCCTGCCAAAATTTCTTCAGCTCTTTTCTAAGCATGAGGTTCCAGTCAAGATGGATTTGGGGTGTAAACAAATCGATGCCAGAGACTGATCTGCCCTGAGTTCCTGCTCTTCTACCCCTTGATTCTCTTTGATCCTACTTTGGATCTATTCAGGTGGCCCTGTCCAGACACTGACCTATGGTGACTATGCCCAGGATCCTTGCCAGGGCCCCTGGCACAACAGAGTTAGCGTCCCCTGTAGAGATGAAAGCTGGGGATGAGATGTGGACATGACTTTGGGGAGCTGAGTTAGGAAGTGATTCTGGGAAGGAGGGGGAGGAGCAAGCAGAGGAGGTGAGAGGGAGAGAACAAGTCCTAAAGAGCATGCTACTGAGCAGACGGAGCTAGCAGAAAAATTAAAGTAAATCATTTTATATTGTGGTGGGCACTGTGGGCAAGTGGGGCTCACTCTGGCTGGGGTCCCTGAGGAACTGGGGAGAATGGATCTCAAACTGTCCCTCAGAAGAATAAAAGGCTTGAGCATCTGTTCAATGGCCTCTCAGCCCCTGGTTCTGGAAGGTTGTGCGGCAACATTAACCTCCCTTCATTTCTAGGCTGCCCTGCATGTTGGCTGAGGAAGCTCCCCAGGCTGTTTCTGAGGCAGAAAGCAGAGGAGTGGTGGCCACAGCTTGTGGGTCAAGGGAACCTGGCATGGGGCGCACAAAGTGTCTGCTGCAGTTCCCCTCACCTACATGACTCTCTACGAGCCACTGGCCCTCTGTCACTCAGGCCTGAAACACGGAACTTATTCTAAATGCTTCCATAATCACTATCTCCTTTGTTTGTCTCTGCAGCCACCCCTTAGTTCCAGGGGTCATTTCCTAAGGACCATGAAGGTGACCATCCAATCTTTTATTTTTTATTTATTTTTTAAAAAATTTTTAAAAGATTTATTTATTTATGCATACAAGCTGGGGTACAGACAAGAGGTGTGGGGGCGGTGAGAGGGTTCACCAGAGACAGAGTGGGGAGCAGAACAGGCAGATTAACAGAAACACACTGCTGAGGGGAGCAGCAGGCGAGGTAGAAGAGGTCAGCTGCGCCATGTGGGAATCTCCCTGGCCAGGGGTCGAACTCATGTCGCTGCTGCTGACAGCTCCACAGTGCAGGGCCTAACCGCTGCACCACGGGAAAGGGCCCACACAATCGGGAGGCCCCATCCAATCTTTTACTAAGTATCAGTGATACCAAACAAACGGCGTAACAGGAGAAGCTCGAGGTGCTATAGGCACAGGAGCACACAGCGAAGAATCCAACTCAGTACTCAGGGATGGTGCAAGCCCTCAAGAAGAAGTGACATTGAAGCCGACTTCAGAGGACTCAGTAGGAATGAACCAGGTGAAAAGATGGGGTGAGAGAGTCTCAGACAGAGGGAAAAGCATGCGTCAAAGTGCAGGAAGAGCGTGAGAAAAGTTAGACACCAAAGAAAGTTCAGTTTAAAGGGTGAGGAAGAAAGAGGAGAGAGACTGGAGATAAACAGTAGCCAGGTCTTTCAGGATTCTGCAAGCCCTGTTAACAAGGATTGACTTTATTCTGAAGGAAGTGGGAAGCCTGAAGGATTTAAAACCGGAGAGTAATGGGATTGAATCTCAGTTTTTGTAAGATCATTTTGGCTTAAGTCTGGGAACAAGGGCCTCCCTGGTGGTGCAGTGGTTGAGCGCTGCGCTGTGGAGCTGTCGGCAGCAGTGATGCGAGTTCAACGCCAGGCCGGGGAGAATCCCACATGGTGCGGCAGACCTCTCCTGCCTCGCCTGCTGCTCCCCTCAGCAGTGTACTTCTGATCTGCCTGTTCTGCTCCCCACTCTGTCTCTGGTGAACCCTCTCGCTGTCCCACGCCTCTGGCCTGTACCCCAGCTTGTATGTATAAATAAATAAATCTTAAAAAAAAAAAAAAAGTCTGGGGACAAGATGAGTGAATTACCTCAAATCAGAGGAAGAGAGAACTGTGAGAGGAAGGTAACAGTTGACAAGCGTTGAAAGCGAGGTGCTGAACCATAGAGTTGATTCAGTCAAGGAAGTAAGATGAAGGCCAGTTTGAACCCCTATATCTTGGGTTAAGAAGTTGGCAATCTAATCTAGGTAGTTATACAGTTTCCGATTGTATTTTAGGATGCAGATTATGTGCCTACTGTGGTTGGAACAGTACATTTCTTTAGAGAAATTTGGAGTGTTGGATTGGGCTGGCTCCTTGTTGCTATTAGTAAGGTACTATAAAAAGGCAAAAATATGTTCAAACTAGCTTACCCAAAAACAGAGAGGGAAGAAATACAGCTTTGCTAAGAGAAATCCTTTCTCCCTATGGTCAAAAATGACTGAGGTTTTGAAAACTGGCAGGACTGGAAGACCCCAAAAACTTTGCTCCAAGGTATATTAGTCTAAGTAGAGGCAGGGTCAGGGGGCTACACTGCCTGAGATCAGATTAGGGTTTGAATGAAGCAAGCTCCCTGGCTCTTTTCTAAGCACCTCTTGGTTTTCACTCCCTTTGCGATAAAGGGACCAAATCATTAATTCCACTACAGATGCAAGTGGAATACAGCCAACAGACAAGGACAAGACTCAGGCTGCCTTCCAGTTGTTCTTCAGCCTGGATCAAGATTAAATGTAAAGAGCCTCCCTGGTGGCGCAACGGGTTAAGCGCAGCACTATGAAACTATCCAGAGCCACTGCAATGTGAGTTCGATCCATGGCCAGGGAACTTCCACATGGCGCGGCAGACCTCTCTTGCCTCACCCGCTGCTCCCCTCAGCAGTGTGCTTCAGTTCATCTGCCTGTTCTGCTCCCCACTTTGTTTCTGGTAAATCCTCTCAACCCCTATACCTCGGGCTTACCTCCCAGCTTGTATGCATAAATAAATAAATCTTAAAAAAAAAAAGATTAAATATAAAGCTGGGTGTCCAAAAGAGCACTAAGGCCTATTGTTTAGAGAAGAAAAAAAAAAAACATATCAGACTCCCGATCCAACGTCTGGTTTCAGCAAGATCCCTGGTTTTATATACACTAGCCTATAGATTCAATCAGAAGCAAAAGCCTGGAAGCCTACCAAGGCAGTTAGAGTGCCAGAGAAACTAATCCCAGGTAACAATGGCCAGAGACTTTTCTACTCTTTAACATAATTCTTAGGTGCTCAAACAGAGTGGATCAACCTTCACTGGGGTATAAGCAGTCAATGCTTATACTTTTCTGGACACGATAAATTTATTAAAAGTATGCGTTCTTGGGCTTCATCTCCAAAGAATTCCTTCTATCTTGGACTGAGCTTAGGAATCTGGACTATTAATACATGTCCCCGATGATTCTCATGCAGGTGACTAGGGAACCTCACTTTCAGAGACATTGGATTTAGGGAAATTGTTTAATTCCTTAAGGACAGGAAGTAGGACTTCTTTTGTCCTCATAGTTTCAGGTGCTGTGTAGGGTGTACCCCGAGTGGTTGGTAGAGCCTTCTGACTAGACCTGAAAATCATGAGTTTCCTGTCAAGATGGATTTGGGGTGTATACGGATCAATTCCAGAGACTGACCTGCCCTGAGTTCTTGCTCTTCTAACTTTGATTCTCTTTGAGCCTGCTTTGGACCTATTTGGTGACCCTTCCAGACACCGACCTTATCAGTGCTCCTGGCACAGCAGAGGGTTCTGGACACACCTGCGGTGGTGAGGAATGTGCCAAACCCCTGAGAGAGTATTTATTAGACTTCTCTCCATGTCAATTTTCTTCCCTCCACTACACCTCAGGACAGGGAGTGTTCTGAGAGCCTTAGTAAAGCAATTACACTTTTCTGGCACCTTGGGTGACTCATGTGTCTCAATTCCACACACCCTCCATGAAAGGCCTTGGAATTGTCAAGGTCAGGATATTTAAAGCCACATTCTTGGGAGTGCCCTGGACACTGCCAGCTCAGCTCAGGAAGAGGGAAGTGCCCAGAGGACAGCTGTCAATGTCAGTGCCCACTACTTATGACAAATCTAACAGCACATACCAGTTATAGGTATGGCTATGTCATTGCTTAGTTGTAGTTGGTGGTGAGCAAGTGAATATAGATTTCTCTTTATTCATTATCATAAACATTTAATTCAGCAACTACTGTGTGTAGACACCAGGAGGATACAAAAAAGGTATAGACACAATCCTACTCCAAATGAGAACACAGACTAGAATCAAGAGTGTCCTGCAGAGGGGTTCATGAACAATAATCACATGCACAGTTGGGGCAGCTCATTAAGGAAAGGCTTCCAACTTGGGGTGTGGAGAGGGTGGAGGGTCCTAGGCTGGATATATAAATTTAAGTAGATGTTACCCATGCCAACTTTTGCTTCAGGCCAAGATGGGATAACAGGGATGGAATTTAGATTCTCATGTGAAGCAATGAAAAGGGTGAACAAAATATATAAAGCAATGGTTTTTGGATATCAGACAGATGAGCCAGTAATCTCTGAGAGATGCACAAAAAATATGAACCCTGTTATCACTCTAGCCTATTACTGTCTTGAGAGTTTTTGGGGTGTAGTACAAAAAGGAGGAGCTTAGGTAGATTCCAATGCTGCTCCATTTTGAGATGAACCAAGGAGGCCAGGGTAGTTAGTGTTTTCAGGGCAGAGTAGGACAGAGGAGTGAGCTGTGGAGGGATAAAGGAGGAGAGAAGAGAGAAATCCAGAAGTCTTCAGTGTTCTCTTGAGTGTTCAGCTGAGTGCTGGACTGAGCACGTGGGTGAGGAAACTATCTGAGTCCTGGAAAACAACCACCTGAAAGATGTAGAGGAAATAAGCCTAGAGGCAAGGGATAATTTATGTTCCCACTAGATAGAAGGAAAGCCGCACATATCACAAGGCATCAGATAAAGTACCCAGAAGGGTATTGCCTCAGTAGTGAGTCAAAGTTAGTTCCAGACTAATGGATATTCTGGACCCAACTAACAAAGCTTTAAAGCAAGCCTCAAAAGGATCAAACAATTTTCAAGTAATTTAACTGTGCTCCAAACAAAACACAAGAGTATTTATAGGCATACAGAAATATCTAGCACCCAACAAGGTGAAATTTACAATATCTGCCATTCAGTCCAAAATTACCAGGCATGGAAATAAACCGGAAAATGTAACCCAAAAATAAGGAAAGGAAATCAATTAATAGAAGTAGAATCAGATATGACACAGATGTTAGAACAAGGACATTAGCAGACAAAGACACTAGAATAGCTATTATATGTTCAGGAAGTAAAAGAAAGATTAAATTTACTAAGTGAATGTATGGTAGATATAAAAAGACATCTAACTCAAATTAGCTAGAGATGAAAACATAATGTGAAATAAAAAATATACTCAATGGGATTAACATCAGATTAGATACTGAGGAAGAAAACACTAGTGAACTTGCGGATCTAGTCAAAAAGACTATCCAAAAGGAAAGACAGATAAAAGACTAAGGAAAGAAAGAAAAAAAAGAACAGAACATCAGTGATCCGTGAGAAACATTGAGGGGAACCTAATGTATATATAACTAGTCCCAAAGTCCCAGAAGAAGAGGGGAGGCAGAAAATGTACTTGAAGATATAATGGCCAAAATATTCCAAATTTGATGAAAATTATAACCCTACAGATCTAAGGAGCTCAATGAATGCCTAGTAGAAGAAACTAAACTACACTAAGAAAAATCATAATCAAATTGCTGAAGAACAGTGCTAAATAGACAGTTCTTTTTTTAAAAAAAGATTTATTTATTTATGCATACAAGATGGGGTGCAGGCCAGAAGTGTGGGGGCAGAGAGGTGAGAAGATTCACTGGGGACAGAGTGGAGAGCAGAACAGGCAGATCGACTGAAATACAGAGGGGAGCAGTGGGAGAGACAGGAGAGGTCTGCTGTGTCATGTATAAATTCCCTGGCTGGGTATTGAACTCCCGCTACAGTGGCTCTGGATCGCTTCATAATACTGAGACTTAACCCGTTGCACCACCAGGAAGGCCCTAAATAGACTATTTTAAGAGCAGCCTGAGGGAAAAGTTACTTTCTATACAAAGGAACAAAGTAAATGACAGCAGGCTTCTTTTAGAGAACAATCAAGAAGCCCATGGAGCAACATCTTTAAGGATTGAAAGAAAAAAATTATCACCTTAACATTTTATACTCAATAGAATTTCAAAAATTAAGGTGAAATAAAAATTTTCAGACATACAATGTGTGAAAGAATTTATTGACAGCTGTCCTGCGCTATAAGAAATGTTGACAAGGAGAAGGAAAATTATACTAGATAGAAGTATTATCTACACTGGGCCTCCCTGGTGGTGCAGCGGTTAAGTGCTGTGCTGTGGAGCTGTTGGCAGCTGTGACGTGGGTTCAACGCCCCGCCGGGGAGATTCCCACATGGTGCGGCAGACCTCTCCTGCCTCGCCCGCTGCTCCCCTCAGCAGTGTATTTCCATTGATCTGCCTGTCCTGCTCCTCACTCTGTCTCTGGTGAACCTTCTTGCCACCCCATGCCTCTGACCTGTACCCCATCTTGTATGTATAAATAAATAAATCTTAAAAAAAAAACCCTAAAAAAAAAGAAGTAAGTATCTACACAAAGCAATTAAGAGCACTAGAAATGTTCTTAATGTATCTGATAAATGAGGAATAAATGACAGAATTAGACTATGACAGTTTTACAACTCTTAATAAATTAATAGAGCTAGACAATAAACAAGCAACAATGACTGACATTATGACAAAAAAAGAGATAACCAGGTATTATATACTTTGATGGAGGTGTACTTCACTTCCTCTGTGATGTATAAAAACAAACAAAAAGAGATAATAATCATCAAACCTGAATCTGGCCTATAGCTTTTAACTACCAACTTAGAGGATATATAAAGGACAGAAACATGTTAAATAACACCGGTGTCTTTAATAAAAGTAGAATAAAATAAAGTAAATCCAGACTTGGGGAATTCTGTAGGAAAAACCACCAAAATTTTTAATGAAAAATAATATGGGGAAGGGAAGGGAGGGAGGGAGCGGAAGCAAGAGAGCTGAAGAGAGAGAGAAAGAGAGAGAAAGTGAGAGGGAGAGAGTTACTCTGTGGGAACTACAGACTATGAGAAACTTGAGATATATCAACCAATCCTAGGCCAAGAGAGGAGCTCCAGGGCTGGGGACAGCTGGACAGAGGTGTGTCCACTTAGCAAGAGGGCTGAGCCCTGCACTGGCTCCCCTGGGCCAGGGCTGGCTGCTGTGCCTGGTTTGTGAGAAAGGAAAAAACAGAATATTGACAGGAGACTGTTTACATCCATCTTCTCTTGTATTCCTGGTGGTGGGGGCCCCCTCAGCAAAGACATCTTGTTGGGTGCTCTCAAGGCCACTCTGCAGTGGGGATAAGAACCTTGGGAAATGGGCAGGACAGAGGCTTTGAGTACTTTACCCTCATCTGCCCTTCATCTCTGCCATGGGGCAAAAGACCAGGGAGGAGGAGAGACCTGGCATGAAGAAGAACAGAAGAGAGAAGAAGAGACAGAGAAGAAAAGGGGGAAGAAAACTGCAGAGGCTGACGTTGGAGCTCAGCGTGTGTTCTATTGTGTCAAAACATCCAATGACTTGACCTCTCACCATCAGGCAGAATGCTCCCAGGGCTGCCCGCTGTTAGTTTAGAGGCAATGCTGCAGTATAAGGAGAAAAAGAGTTGATCTCTGCCACAGACATTCAGTCGGTTGCTCATGGTCAACAGGAAGGTTAAGAGGATGAAATGACTGAAGGACAAGTCACAGGACCTCACCTCGACTCATCCACCATCACTTCGGCTCCATCCTGTTACCTCCGTGTTTCTTCTGTCCTCTGATTTCTTGCCGCTCCAAGAGTCCAGAGACAAATAATAAGAGTCTTATTAGCTAACATTACTGAGCGCTCACTCTGCCAGACCCTATTCCAAGTGCTTGACATGTGAGCTCATTATCTTCTCAATAACTCTTTGAGGAAGACACTGTCATTAAACCCAATTAATAGATGAGGTAACTGAGCCCGGAGAGGTGAAGTAACTTCTTTAAACTTGCACAGATGTTAAGTGGCCCAGCTGTAAGTGAACCTAGGAAAATTCTAGTTCAGAGCGTGCACTCTTTGTGAGTACCTGGAAAGGCAGTGGTCTGTTGTGTTTGGGTCAGTGGAGTGACCGCAGGCTACTTCCCCCTAACGGAGCTTTGTAAAGTTCC
This sequence comes from Scalopus aquaticus, assembly GCA_004024925.1. Lineage (NCBI taxonomy): Eukaryota > Metazoa > Chordata > Mammalia > Eulipotyphla > Talpidae > Scalopus > Scalopus aquaticus. Next base: position 72,313 of record PVIJ01008598.1, read on the forward strand.
TCCTTCCCCCGAGAGCAGCCGGCCCAGGACTGGGATAGAGCCTCCCAGTGCCAGGAGAGCTGGTGGAGTCACAGTGGAAAAGCCACCCTGTGCATAAGGCTGTTAGGGCCCCCGAGGCTGGGCAACAGTTTGCCAAAAACAACAGTATGCCTGCCCTAAACTGTTCTCAGCTGCACAGCCTGGATGCAGGCCGCTTGTGCATGATTCTTATCAGTTCTCTGAGAGAGAACTCTGAATTCCGATCCCAGGATATTATGCGGGAACAGGAGGGGGGTGTCCGAGTCAGCCAGGGCGGAGGGCTCAGGAAGGCCCGGATGTACAGGCCGGCCTAGTTCTTGGTGGGCAGCTGGGCCCCTCCCCAGGTTCTGGCAGAACACCCTTGAACAATTTAGCCTGAAATAGCATAAGAACTTCTTTCCCATTTTTTCCAGGCTTTTGGATGAAATTATATTTTACAAATGACTCATTATTATATTTATAGCTTCTCTCCAAATGATTCAAATTGTGGTTTGTCGCCTCCCTGTCTCTCAACTCCCCCCAGCTCGACAGGAAGAAGTGCTGTTTACTGTATGGCCAGGTGTGGCTGCTGAGAGTGGCTTTGCCCTCCCTGTAATTACGTTCGCCTAAGCCCTGACAAGCACCCAGCGAATTTAGTCATGTGCAGCCTTTGTTCCAGCTTGTTGGGAGACAGTCTCCGACATTAA
>PVIJ01008599.1:0-72982 GCA_004024925.1 Scalopus aquaticus
GAACAACTAATGCTTAGGTGTAGTAATAATTCAAAAGTAGAAGAAAACTTTAAAATATCTAGTTGATTTGACAACATCAAGAAGATGCACATTTGAAAGAAAATGTCTTCAGAAAAAAAGATTACAGCTATGATAAAAGTGAGGGTACTGAGCCATGCAATTTGAGATTACTAAAACTCTAATTTTGAATAAGTATGGTAAGGGTAAGAACTCTTTCATATATAGAAAAAAATACTTTTAGAATATATGAAAATAAAGTTAAGCTAGAAGTAGGGCCTCCCTGGTGGTAAAATGGGTTAAGTGCAGCACTAGGAAGCTATCCAGAGCCACTGCAGCATGAGTTAGATCCCCGGCCAGGGAGATTCCCACATGGCTCAGCAGACCTCTCCTGCATTGCCCCCTGCTCCCCTCAGCAGTGTACTTCAGTTGATCTGCCTGTTCTGCTCCCCACTCTGTCTCTGGTGAATCCTCTCATTACCATACAACTCTGGCCTACACCCCAGCTTGTATGCATAAATAAATAAATCTTTAAAAGTAAATAAATAAAAAAATAAAGTTAAGCTAGAAATAGAAGATGTCTAGCTTCAGCGTGTTAAGGATCATCTAAATTGCATCTAAATTACACTGAGATCTTCCTTGTCATGAGAACCACGAGGACTGTATCTCCATATTCTTATTTTACAGTCTGGTATATAAAAAAAAAAAAAAAGTTCCCTAGGAAATAGGAAGTACTAACAAGAGAATTCTATAAAAAAAAAAAAAAAATACACGTATTAGGATATCAGGAAGTAAAATTGGCAAGTTGGAGAAACTGATCTGTGACTTGTGGAAAATGAGTCTTTGGTTGATCCAATGGGGAATTCTAGAGCTAGGAGCGTCTATCAGAGCTGCACCAAGGCAAGACATTGCCATACTGTCCTACTCAAGGTTTATGCCCAGTGCTGCAGTGTTAAACCAAATATTCAGAAGAATGAAAAGCAGCAAAAAGGAAGCTGATTTTTATAGCTAATTTAAAGTTACATCTGTTTAACCACATTGCAACTAAATACCTTATAGGTGGGAATTTGGTCTTAGCAGGAGCGGATCAAGCACAGTGCACAGTGCTGGTTTGTAAAACCCCCAGGGCGGTAGATCCTTGTAAAGTGAGGCAAGTTCCAGGACCACAACTCCTAAGCTGCAGTCATCCCACTGAAAGGATTAGGAGTAGATGGTGTCAGGTCTGCAGGGAGGACCAGATTTTGTCACCACAATCCCAGCTACACCCACTATTGCTTTCTCTCTAAGAGCGACTCATCCATGAAGTCTTATTGGTCTTGTTAACTTTATTATCTTCATCTTTTTGAAAAGGAAATAACATGAAGACTTCACACTGGGCAGAATTCTGTATAAAAATTGTGGGCAATAAAATTGCCATAATAAAGTTTTGGCAACCTAAATTTTATAATCTGTAAGAAGATAATGTTGAAGTAGCCAAGCTTAGTGTGGCATATAATTCTTATTACTGCAGGTTTCCAAGTAGTGACTGACTGACTACTTTATGTAATGTCATAATGGATATCTGTGGGTGGAATAGATAATCTGTAAGGTTGCTGCCATGAAGCAAACAGACACTAGTCCAAACAAGCAAAGTATTCCCTAAACAGCTATATTCATTCTGAAAAAAAAAAAAAGAAAGAAAGAAAGAAAAAGAACCATAATGTATCCTTCATAGCTTCATAGGCTGCATGGAAGGGATGGATTTATAAGTAAAGCAAATACTGCAAAATCACTTAGTAACAGTGTTACAGAATTTTATGAAAATGTAATTACTTTGTTTCTCTACTTCCTTAGAACATGATTATTCATTTGAATTTTAGAGCTTTTATGATCAATTTACATATGTAAATATTTACTAAGTTTTTGATATACTTTAAGAAAATTCAGTTAATCTAACATATTACTCAAAGTCAACAGAATCTTTAAGATCTTTTAAATAAGACATGAGTATAAAGGAATCTTTAAATATTAAGTTACATATGGTAAAAATGTTATCAGAAATACATGTATCTTGAACAAATTTCTAAGAAATATTTCAAAGGCAGATTTATACTGTAAAATGTCAAAAACATGATTTGCATATAATTTATTAAACCTAATATAAAATATAATTATAGTTATGGGAGGTAAATATGAAGTGAAGTATTGAAAGCAATAATTGCATACATAAATACTAATTAGCTTTACTTTTTAATTTTGAAAATCAGAATAATGTATCCAGCTAGTTACATACTATGAAATAATTCTGAGTTTATTGGCAATGAGCAAATTAAATATTAAAGTAAGGCATCTTAAATGAAGGGAAGATCAAAGCAACAAAGATAAACTAATGATATTGCCACTGTTAATAAAATGTTTTTGATTTTTTCTTTATAATTACCTAATGATTACTAAGTCTCTTCTAGCAAAAAGAAAGTAAATCAGTAAACATCATTTTTGCTTACTTTACCTGTTACACACAAAACCTCTATGCCTTACCACAAAACTCAAATTTTTTAATTGATAAACATATTTTGAATGCCTGATCTATATTAGATAATTAGTTATGATTATCAAAAATGACATCAAAAACACATTCTAAGATTTTCTATTTCTTTTATTTAGAATCACATTAGAGTTAATAAAACATTTGAAATTATGTTTTAACCAATTTTCTGGACATTAAGCAACAAACAACACATCATAGATTTTGGTAAATGAAGGAAAATGATATGATTACTCTCTCTTCAGTAAAGACATTTACACAGGTAAATTGAAGTCAAATGCAGAATCATATGCCAAATGCGATCAATAAAAATAATAAATCTATGTAATTATAGCACAACATATAACATTTACCAAACGATGGATGTATTCCATTTTCTGTTGATTTGTCTAAATAATTGCTTCAACTCTCCAATTTAATTTGCCTCCTCAGAAATCCCAAAGGTATCCTACAATACATTCATTCTATCTTCAATCAATATACTCCAAGAAATAACTCCTCCATAGTTAAAAACTATAATTAGGTACACATGCAAACATATAAATATTAAAATTTTAACCTTAGATGATAGTAGAGACATTCTTACCACCAATCATCTGCAGATTTCAATTAAAAATATTAATTCATTTAAAATATTCTTTATCTAAACTAAGTAGTACTATACACATAGTGAATAGTAAATATTATGGATCATTTCAAAGATAATATGGGAATAGATAACAAAAGTTTTATAAATACCCAGATTTTTTAATCTAGTAATTCTTTTGCAAGTATGGGAGACTATGTTAGAAGAATTGAAGTATTACTTTGGAAATGTTGTAATAGTGCTTATAGTGGAGAAAAATATAATCAGTCTATTATTTTAATTGGTTGTAGTATAATTTGAGTATAAGACAGTAGTCACAGTAAGATGAAATTTTAAGAATTGGATGATAGCAGTGAGAGGAAAATGAGAAAAAAAGCAGACCTTTGTTTTGATCATGTTTCACATTGATAATAATCTGTGTAAAAGTTGATGCCATCCAAATATTCAAATTATTTAGATTTATTAAACATGCATTTAAATGTGTGAGGGGAATATATTAAAATAATTAAATTTCAATTCATATACTTTTTAATTTCATATGCACTATCACAATGCAAAATCTGATCTTACGACATTGTACCTCAAGTCAGCAACGAGATATTCACTTCAAAATGTGTTAAGAAGATAGCTCCCACGTTTAGTGTTCTACTACTCAAATTTGTTTAAAGAAACAAACAATATTAAGCTTTTATTTAAATTACCTAAGTAAGAGCTATTAATAATCGCCACTTCCAATATATGGGGATAAAGTGGTGGCTTTTCCTTAAATTTTTGTTTGTATGTTTGTTTTGCATATAGAATAACTGGGGTGTAGGTCAGAGGTACAAGAGGTGAGAGGATTCACCAGAGACAGAGTGGGAGAAGAACAGGTGGATCTACTGAAATACACTGCTACGGGGAGCAGCGGGCGAGACAGGAGAGGTGTGCTATGCCATATGTGGGTTAGCTCCCTGGCTAGGGAGTGAACTCAGGCCTTAGTGGTGATAGCACTGAAATTTAACCCATAGGCCAACAGGGAGGCCCACCTTAAAAATATTAGCTGAGCTTAAGTACTAAATTTCTTTTAAGGTCTTAATCAATGTGTTTATAGTGATTCCCCAAACTATTCAAATGGTAAAAATTTTGATATCGGCTACAGATATTTTCAAACCATGTATCATTTTCAGAATTCCTCAGAATTGTACTTAGAGTCAACCACCTTTTTTTTTTTTTTAAGATTTCTTTCCTCATTCTTTATCAAATACTGAAACACTTTACATTACTTACATAGGTGGAAATTTAAATGTGTTAAGATTTTTCTTGACATATGTTACAACCCTTCAAGAAAAAGAAAAAAAAGAGCTAGCAAAAATGTAGTTGCCTAATTATGTTACTGGTAACTATTTTCTATGGGAAGGAAGCCATTGGAATGGAGTTGAAAAGAGGACCTGCATTATTCTATAAAATGTTGTGTATTTCCTTCAGGACTTTCCTTGTTTCCTGTTTCTTCTCTCTATGTTCTCACATTCTTTCAAACTTTATGTTGTAAAATGTGTTTTACATAACATACACACACACACACACAATATTCAAACACTGGGTCCTAAGACTTGAAATATATCTTTGTAGTTTTTCTGACCCAGATTCTTATTCCTCAAAGGCAAGCAATCTCAATTATTTTATCTGTTTCTGCAACTGCTTGTTGCTTCTGGGAATTCATAAACCATACTTCTGGGAGTTCAGGAATAATTTTTATTGTTCACATTTATAATTTATGCCACCACAGCATTTAAGAGATCTCTCTTGTCACAAAGTAATTGCACCCAGCACTTGTTAAAAATGGCAGGACACATTTTCTTTAAATTGCTGTAGTAAAAGAGAAGGACTTAAGAATAGAATTGAGGTCATCTTTGCACACAGAAGGGAGCATGGTGATTATACCCAAAGGGTAGAGGCTAGAGGTCCATGGATGAAAAATTTGCAATAGGAACTTGATTAGATATCAAGGCTTGGGAGAATGAGGAACTTAGTAGATATCAAGGTAGGAGGACTTTTGCTAAACTGGGTTAAGGGCAAGACTTAGTGGAGAATAAATGGACCAAAAGAGCTTGACCCAAGTATGATATAAAAGAAAGTCCTCTCTTTGTTCGAGGAAGGAAAAGTCATTCTTTCCTCTGAACAATATAAAGTGAATGTATTATCTAGTTGTCTTTTGCTCATGAAGAACCAGCGACACCTTAGTTGAGAATTGGTGGCAGTCGCCATGGATGGGGCTGAAGGGGAAACCTATCCTGTGAAAACACGAGCAAGGATGGAAAATGATATTTCAATAAGGGCAGAGAGAGAGAGAAGGTTGGACTAATTCCTATGCCAAACTTCCAGGCCTGCAGGAATCCAGCAGAAATAGTTAGTACAGGGCATATCCAATTTTCTTAGAGGTGCCAGTGTGATATCAATGATATGACAAATTTCTTTCTTCCTCTCTTCAACCTTGCTAATTATGACAAAGACATTACTTGGATTCCAGAAGCAAAAATGTATCTGTTACTTCTTGACTTTAGCTTGACTAAAGGTTTCATCAAAGAGTCCTTGTTTCTTTGTATTTGAAATATATTGTTATTTTCTGAAAATGATCACTCAGGTAATAGGGATGATTTAAAGTACTGTAAGAATTAGTGGTAGTGGGTAATTTCACATTTGGGTGTGGAAAAGCAAGTCTGAAATGGATAAGTAAAGTAGAACTTGCAGCACTTCTTCCTAGTCTTCCCAAATACTCTAGGATTTCTCATTGCAGTAAACAGACACATCACTAGCAATTTATACGGGACCCACTCCCTATTCAAAACTAAGTTATTACTATGAAAAACATTCTCATCTTAAATTTTAATTAAAATATAATTTGGTAATGACTCTAAGTTTTATTTTCTTGACTCAGTATTCATTCCAAATATCCCCACATAATGTTTTCTTCACTTTCAGATACACAGTAAAAATTGTGCTGAGTTCATGAGTGTTAAGTCACATTTTTTCAGGGTCTCTAATTGTCTCCTAAATTTTTTCCATCTTCAAAATTTTTCTTTCCTTCCTTTTAAGGAAATAGAGGTAGGGCATGGGTGGCAACAAAAGGTTGTTGCATGGAGTTTTGAAGATACAATTTTGTGCCCTGATTGTTGGAAAGGATAAGGATCTGTGAGAATTTTAAAAAAAGAAACTGGCTCTGTATTTCATTTTGTGTAGTTTCTAGTTAATAAAACTTGGTCTGTGGAAGCAGGAATTTCCATATGCAGTACAAGAAAGGTCAGATACTGAGAAACAGAACAGAGACAGGGATGACTATTTTATTATAGTTCATTTAAAAATTATTAGAAATTTCACATTAACCAAATACTTATCAGAATGTCAGGGATAACTTGAAGACACCTGAAATAACTATGGATTGGTTTAAAAAGTCCAAGTACCCGTCGTTGTTTGATATAATACATTATCACTCATCTGAGTATTTTGCATGACAGCTTCCAATTACATTTAACACTAATTGAAAATAGGCTCATTCTAAACAATATTCAAAGTAAATAAAGGGAACATTTTGGGTTTTGTGGCCTTTTTACTGCCTGGGATCTCTGCGAGTGTGTGTGTGTGTGTGTGTGTGAGAGAGAGAGAGAGAGAGAGAGAGAGAGATTTGGGTAAGGCACTCCTGTGTGACGGCCTTAGACAATGGCCCACAACAAGAGGCAGCTGAGGACGCCTAGGTAGCCGTTGACTGTGGCTATGGTCTGAGGTGGTCTGGGAGTGGCTCCGAAATTACAGCAATGCCTGCACAGGTGTCCCTGGCAGACATGTCCCCTCCATTCCCCATAAAGTTGATTACCCTTTGCCTCTCCTGGACCCTGCTTCTCCTGCCACTGTCACATAATCATTCATGCTTGTTTAGTCCTGCTAATAAGTAGCAAGAGGGCTGCTCACTTAGCAGCAGACTCTTGCCTTGCAAACCTGCTCCACGACTTGTCCCTGAGGTTGTCCCGGTGGGCATGCTGGCACATTGTCAACCCAACAGTTTATCTTCTAAAAATAACTACCTTATATACATCAGCACAAAATGAGTTAAAACTAGCCTAAATTTGTTATGATAGCATAGAGAATGATTTTATATGTGGGCTTTTCAATTGGCTCAAGAGTTAGGATTATAAAGGCTATAAGTACATAATAAGTGAAAAATTGTTATAGTAAACTCTTTATTTTGAAAGGAACGGAAAACCAGAAAGGAAAATGATGCTTCGTAGTTTTTCTACACTCTAATGATAAATTTATCAAAAGTCTTTTATCATTAATAGGAAAATCATTAATTTTCTACCATATACGTACATTATACTTAATGTACAATTAAACAATATTTCATATAATTAAGCAATAATTCATTAGATTTGCAGTCAGTCCAATATTTTTCTTGCTAGAAACTTCACTTTAAACTGTAAATTATAAATTTCTCTAAAGTACTTTTTGAAATAAATACAACTTCTGTTGTTACTTTGATTTATGCTTCAGAAATTTAGAAAACAATGGATGATAGGGTGTCATCACACTAATGGAACTCATACTTCAACATCTCACCCTTTTTCACAATCTGTAAAATCTAGACATCTTTTTCCTTCAAAAATACATATTAAGAAAAAAATTTTAAGTGAAAAAATATTTTATATAAAACCTTAAATTTTGAATAAAGATAGATATGAGAAACTATAATATGCATATATGCTTCTTAGATATAAATATCACATAAAAATTAAATTATGATGTCTAAATATTGAATAATAAGGAAAATAGGGGTAATGGAATGACCCCTTTAAAACAGCAATTCAGAAATTGTCAGTAAAATTAAGTGACCCAGAAATTCAGTCGGGTCATGATTAGAGAAAGTTACCCCACATACACTATGGAGCATGTTCAAGACTGTGCACTAAAATGTTATTTGCAACAGCACCTGTGAGTAGTTGTTATATATTCCCAAATAAAGGCCCCTGCAGCATCTCCTCAAAATACCAGAAGCCCAAATAGGAACAGTTGGCATGTGTGTGCAGACTTAGACTGTTACACGTGAGTGTTTTATTCATCACTAATTCAAATTGTTGTCTAATACGTGCATTGCTGGAATTCCCTTCAACATCTTATTCCAGAATGTTCTCTGACATTGATGACCTTTACTGGTTCCTTGATAGAGAAATTCTGGGAGCTTCCTTAGAACCAACATGTTCGCCTATTCCATTGAGTCCTAAAATTTTATAAGAACTATTTTCACAAACAATGCTGACTATTTTCTAATGTTAGTATTCTAGCAATATTTGTTGGAAAGTCTATGAATACTAGAAAAGCTTCCCTTGTGCCCAAATCCCACTGTTTGGTTCATGTCATTTATATTGTTTCACTGTAGGAGAAATGTAGGATTTAGTAGGTGGTATCAAGTAAAAACAATATTAAAACTAAAAATAGTTTTCTGTTGAAAACTCATCAAATATTTATAAACTCTCTAAAAAAGAAAATAGCTTAAGCCTTATCTAGCAGGAAAAATAATTGAAGGAAGCACACAAAAAAAGACTTTTTCTATTAGTGAGTATTATACATTATGATTTTTTTTAAATTTGAAGAGTTTTCCATTCTGTTCTTATCTTCCTTTATAAGATATATGATATTGAAAAATTATTTTCTTGAAACTTGATGAATATTTTCTTCTTTATCTAAGCTTATGCTACCTATAATTGTGTAACCACTGAAAAGTGACATGACTAGGGCTGTATTAAAATAGGGGTAGAGAAAACCACTGTGGAAAAATATGCTTTAATGGCTCTTTAAATTGGGTCTGACCCTTGGATTTCCAAAAAAACTAACAAAATGAGAATATGCTCTTTAAAAGGAATAGAGAAATTTTATCTATTTTTATTTTGTGACACCTTCCTCTGACCATTTTACCTGGTTACCCTTGCACCCAAATATTCTATCAGCCTTATCCCATACTCTTACTTCATCCTTTCTTTTATCATTATAAGAAAACCTGGACCTGGATCCTTCCTTGGAACATTTTATATTTCTCCCTAAATCTGCACACCCCATATTGCAATTCTCTACTATTTCCGAATAATTGCATTTTTGAAAGTTAACAACAGTCATTTAAGAGAGGATTATAGATTGATCCATGACAGAGAGCTCAACCACAGTTCATAATTTGTGGTGATTTGGAATACAATATAAATGAAGAAAGGCAGAAAAACATAGGCGGTCAAGAAGAAATGCTTAAGTATTTTAGAAATTCCAGAGTATTAAGGTCATTAATTTGTGAATGTTGTTCAATGAATCATGTCTCTTTGTTCACTGCCTTCTAATAACAGATGCCATATCCCTCACTTGAAGGGCTGGTTACAGGTAATTCCTAACTTGTTTTTGCGTCTCCTTTCTTTGTCCTTAAATTTTATTTTTCACAGAGCAGCCAGCTAGAATCCATTTAGAAAGCCAGCAACAAAACACAACTTCCTTTTATTTGTTTAATTCCTGCCTACTAACACACACACACACACACACACACACACACACACACACGTGAATGCACACAGACATCTGCAACACAGTTAAAATAAATGAATCCCTCTATAGGCTCTTCACTGTCATATACCTGAAGGAATCTCTGGCATCATTCCCTAAATTCGTGCTCATTTGGCCAGCTTCCCTGGCCTCTCTACTATCCTTATCCACACTCCTGCCCTGTGACCTTTGACATTGCTTTCTCTTCTGCCAGGAATGCATTTGGCCAAGTGCCCATGCACACTTTTTTCTTTCAAGTCAGTGTTGAAGTACTGCTCTCCAGAGGGATATTCCCAGTTGTTCGTGTCTAATATAAAGCCACCCCTGAACTCTGTAATCATTTACTCGTTTTAGTTTTCTTCACAACTCTGTATTATCTGATTTCATGTCAAACATCTAAGCATTTATCTTATACCTCGCATGTTCTGTGAGTGCAGGTAATTTATCTACTTTTTTCCCAGAAATATCCTGCACAAATGAAAACACACCAAGTCATCGCTCTGTCTAATTTTGTTGCATATATACGTGAATGAATTTAAAAAAATTACAGAAAATAAAGCACTGCAGGCCAAATCTATTGCCATGCACATCACTGTAGTTGGTACTTGTTGTACTCCATGCCCATATTCTGCCCTGATTGTGATGAACCTATAACTTCCTTCTAGATAGAATAGGACATTAGAATATGGTGAAAGGATGGGCTATCATGTCCGAGATAATGCGGATGAAATTAAGATATGCGGGGCCTCGCTGGAGGCGCAGTGGTTAAGCGCTGCACTGTGGAGTTGTCAGCAGTGTCGATGTGAGTTTGACGCCCAGACGGGGAGAATCCCACATGGCGCAGCAGACCTCTCCTGCTTCGCCCACTGCTCCCCTCAGCAGTGTATTTCTGATCTGCCTGTTCTGCTCCCCACTCTGTCTCTGGTGAACCCTCTCACTGCCCCACGCCTCTGGTGTGTACCCCAGCTTGTATGTATAAATAAATAAATCTTAAAAAAATAAGAAATTAAGATATCTGATCAGTTGATTTTAGAGGAATCCATATGGAGGTTATTCTGGGTGGGCTTGGTATAATCATAGTAGAAGGCATGTAAGTATCCAAGTTTAGTAAATTTGTTTACCAGTGTTATGTGTTATCAGTTCTTAGGACAATTTTCAAGACTGCATTCACCTTCTTTTAAGAAAATGAGGATAAATAGAATGAGTTTCCTCCTTTTACAGAATAATATATACAAACAAAGAAAAGGTATTTACAAGTATTAAACCCTGGATGGGAGATTGTTAAATTGCAAATACCAGTGTACAGACATATTTTAAAGTTTGCAGAGGTCTATTCATGTGTAAAGTATATGTTTCATAATAATATATAATGTAGTTGATATATATTATATCACATTGGATATACACCATACACTATAAGTGTCCACTTCGTTACTTTACAAACAACATACAAATATCAATGGCAATAACATCCCTACATAGTGGTTTCCCTTTGCCAATCTCCATTAAAAAGAAATGGAGTCTGATCAAGCTAAATATAAGACAAAGAAAAAATACGCACTATCACACTACAATAGAAAATAAAATATTTTTTTTATTTTAATGACATAAACATATCAAAAGGAACCAGTTGAGGAGCATATCACACATCTAATTGGAGAAAGCTTAAGCATGTTAGTAAATTATGATAGTATTATGTTATATAATGAATAAACTTTTATAATATGCAGTATGTAATACTAAATACATAATATATTGTATCAAAGTAACTGTATGTTTATATATGATAAATCAATATATGAACATATGAAAGCAAAAAATTCAAAAGTAGATAGATAAATGGACAGATATTATGCCACTAATAACTATAGAAGGAATGATAGAGTAAAAAACTCAATAGTAAATGATGAAAATGGATTTCAATATGTGATGTAGAGGGTCTTTACATAGTCTCAAAGTATTTTCAAACAGACTATCAATTATAAGAGAGAAATAGTAATCTTAAAGTGGAAAAACTTGGCAGAATATCATCTTAACTAAATGACCAAAGTTAAAAATCACCAATATTGAGGCAATTGGATGTCATTCATACCTAGTAAGATGCAGTCAGATGACTGGATGTAATTATCATAGAGAATTATCTTACTGAATTTAAACATGTGAACAAAATTAGTCATGTGTCTTAACAATACTTCTTCCTATATATTGTTTATATGCATCATTTCCCTTTGACCCAAACTTATCTGTTTTCAGCAACAAGCTTTTAGGGAATCTCTAAATGTTCACCTATTCTCTTCACTCAAGCAAATTTCAAATACTGCAATAAGATTGAAACCCCCAAATCATGAATACCCTCACAATGCTGGCTAGTGTAAGAAGTTTTTACCTTTAAAGAAAAGAACAAAATACTAAACATGGCCACCAAGTCTCACACATTTTAGATCTTTTAGAAAATGGTGTAATGTCATTCAATGTAGTTGTCATTCGTGCCAGTGTCCTAATTTATCAAGCCATACCCTCCTCCCCACACAAGATATTGTACAGTCAGGAGTTGCATAATGACTTTCCAGTCACAGTGGACCCCATATGTTAGTGGTCCCCAAATCCCTATAGACTAGGAGGTCATAGTCATCTTAATGTTGTTTCAGCAACCTCACACATCTTGTTTACTACATCTCGATAACATCATTTTCCCTAGAGCTTGATTTAATCTCCTGTTGTTTTGTTCATCATGCCCCCTGAACACTTAAAATCTACTGCTAATGTTATATTTGCACAAAGGTGAAATCTCTTAACAAGTCATCTCTCCCAACATATCCCTGTAGTTAAGTAACACGTGACTGTAATGCTTTATACCTTTCTACAGTGACTTATAACAGGCTATGGTTACTCATTTTAAATTGGTTTTTGCCCTCTTCATGTCTTAAAGAGATACATTTTATCTGCCTTTGTCACAGATGCTTTTTAATCTGTGTAATGCTCTGCACAATGTAGATATTTTCTGTATTTTTTTGATTCAGTGCATGAACAAAAAATTCAATTATGTGACTCTAGCTAGAAAACAAAGATGATTATTCTTTCTTTTGACAAGCTTTAAAAATATGTAAGTTTCCAAATGTAGACCTAAGTGACCTTTGGCAGGAAATGACAGTATTTTCTGAAGAAAGTTTCAGCTGTTTCTTTAATTTTTAATGGTCAATATGTTTCTACTTGTCCAAGTCAAAAGCTTTGAAACAATGCCTATTTATATAACCTTTAAATGAGGTGAGAAATTTTGACATGCATGTGATGAGATCGGCTATGTGTATCCATAGTGGTTTCTTCCATTGCTATTTTAATATGGCTGCAGTGATGGTGCTTTTCATACTGAGTACACAACTATAGGTACATAAGCTTAGATAAAGGAGGGAAACAGATAGAGATAGAAAGATGTGTGTGTGTGTGTGTTGACTTAGAAAAACCTGCCTCTATAGATGTAAAGTAAGGACTAGTGAAATAATATGCCCAAGTAGACCATTTGTCTGATGATAAAGGAAGTCAAAACTTCCCAACCATTTTTCATGACGCTATTTAAAATGAAGGAAGTCTGGGCAGAAGGCTCTTATTCTGCTGTTTGCAAGAAAAAATGCCAAGTTCCAAATGGTATCTCACCATCAGAGATATCTGACCTTTTATTCCATTATTAACAAAATATTGTTTGTCTTTTTGGGCAATACTTAAATCCTACAAATGTATGACTGAAATTGGAAAGTCCATCTGGACAGAGACATGGTGGCATTCTATGGTGGTGGAGGTGGTGGTGGTGATGGGGTGTGTGTGTGTGTGTGTGTGAGAGAGAGAGAGAGAGAGAGAGAGAGAGAGAGAGAATGAATAGTGAATATTAAAAAATTATACAAAAATAAAATCCTAGGGATCAATCTAAGAAACACTTGTGACTTTGACCAGAGTGTAACCTGACACTTAAAAAGTCTTTAACTAAGTCCCATTGTGATAGCAGTTATTAATAATGTTATATGATTAATCTGAAAGGACTTAAGTCCTTTCCTGTGGCTTCTTCTATCCCAACAAGAGAGAACATCTATCATGTTAAGTCCCTTTCACTGCTTGAATCTCTTAAATGTCCTCTGCTATAATCATCTAATTCTGTTTTTGAGAGGGAACCTATGATTAAATTAGGCCCAACTAGATTAACTCTTGTAACATAAAATAAACGAAATGGTAACCTAAATTACATCTACAAAATTTCCTGTTGCCATGTTAGGTCCAACCAGATAAACTCTCTGTCAAAAATAAACTAAATAAGTAACTTGAATTATATCCACAAAATCTGTTGTTTTATTATGCTATGTGATCACAGCAGTAACACTAAGGAATGAGTATTGTGGGCACCACCTCGGAATTCTGCCTCTCACAGAAAACAAATAACTCAAGAGGAAAAGTAGAATGTTTATTCCTATTAGTCTGTATCAGTCATTTCTGAATGTTGACTCTTAAATAGGATGGTGGTGCATACTTGAATATATGAAAATTGTTACTTGAATCAATTGAAATTTGCAATGATCTCAAGTAAAATCACAGTAAAAAAGTAAAATGATGTAAAAATAGTTATAAGCCAACTTGTAGTCTGTCTACAAATCTTAATGTCTTACCGAAAATTCAAGAAATGAAAAATTTTATGTGGTAGTTGTGTAAATACACATCAAACATACTTAGAGACTATCAACCAACTTGCATCCAGATACAAATGGACAATGACAAACCATGAAAATCTGTACATATTTGCAATAAAACTTCCTGCTTAGCTGCAATGTTCATATTTGTGGAAGGCATTATTTATAATTTAAGAAAAGGGAAATTGGGAAATGAGCCCATTTGTGTATTTGAAAGTAAAATGTATTATTAATTTTATTACATAAGCTGATTAAGTTGCTAGGAAGACAAGTTTCCTCTGTTTGGAATTACATTATATTTTATTTGCCCTTAGGGAGAAAACATTAAAAACAATTATACTTGTAAATATATATTAAAAGTGAATCAGAACAGATTAAATGTAGAACTTAAGTAATCTTCATATTTACTTAGTAAAGGAAAACTATTACTTTAAGTAGAATTTTTTCTTCTGACAAAATAAATCATGAGTATATTGATACTGTTTGAACTAGATTTTTGCTTCTATTTTTAAATCCTTTACTGAGAAATAATTTCTTCATTGAAACACACTCATATTAATATTCTGTTCACTTTTAAAGATTAATTTTAAGCTTAGTCATGTATTTTATGTCTATGTTTGAACTTTATATTTCTCCTTATTTTGTCTTTAAAGAATAATTAATATTCACTTGTCTACACATGATAGAGTATAGCAGTTAGAGATGTTTCAACTGAAACATTATAAATATAATAAATAATGAGAAAAGGCAATATAAAAATGCAAATATATCAGATTATTAGTTACAATCCAGGTAGACCCAGTTAATTAATAGTAGTATATTTTCTTTTTTGCCTGGCCAATAAAACTGTAAATTATGACAAAAATATAATACTCATGCAAGTCTCTCTCTCTCTCTCTCTCTCTCTCTCTCTCTCTCTCTCTCTCTCTCTCTCTCTCACTCATCTGTCTGCCTATCCATCCATCCATCTATCTTGGTAAATAAGCAATTTTCATTCAGAATATTTAGCATTATTAAATATGCCTGTAATTCAATGTAAATGATGATTTTTCTTATCAAATTCAGAAGTTTCACATTGTATGAATTTTAGAAAATTTTTAGAAAATACCCATGGATCTGTGCAAACCTTCATAGCAGGACCATCTCATTTCTTATTTACCTAGTAAATATAGTACTTGATTCAGGTTGAAAGTAATAGCTTCATGCTCTCTCAATAAATAGTGTAGTCTAGAGACAGTATGCAGGAGCGCTCTCAGGCTTTCCTGCCCTCCCTTTGGGGATGGGCCTCCACAGGCCTATGTGCAATGTGTCTGAGGGCTGCGCTCGGGGTACATGGTTTAGCATAGCTTAGTGTGGGTGGTGAAGTAGTCGTAGAGTAGTCCTGGTGTGGTATGCACATGCGCAAGAGCAGACTCAGAGCACCAGGAAGAAGAACGGGACGGTAGCAGGTGGTGAGAGCAGCTGCAGAGAGCCCTGATAAGCTGAAGTTTTGCCGAGCTAGGAGGCCTGCTAGCCTCCTGGCCCCCTGTCCCACCTTGCCTGTCCTGCGCCTGGCTGCCACAGAAGAATGATGATTAAAAGCCTGCTAAAACCACTCAGGGCTCCAGAGCTCGCCCTTTGCCTGTCTGACCTATCATAGGGAACCCGCATTGGTGCCAGGCTGGCACAATAGGCTGGCACTACAGATAGATAGATAGATAGATAGATAGATAGATAGATAGATAGATAGATAGATAGATACTGTGATGATATTTCCGACAAAATTGGACTTTTATTTTTATTATTTAGAATACCTACTATCTCTGCTGCATGCAATATTTTCAATTGCCTTTTATGGAGCCTCACTGCCACATCCTCCTTAATAATCACTTACTAGTAAATCTTTCCTTTACAAGACTGTCCTAATATTTTGTATGTTTGTATGGTCTCCTCTTCCCATGTCAAAGAACTATTCTTGAAGAAAAAATAGGACCAACATTGTCAGGACTATGAGAAATAGGAAAATATTACAGTAGTTAAAAGGAATGAAACTAGGCCACAATATAAAACATTACAGAAAGATTAATTCAAAATAGATTAAATATTTGCAAGTGGAACTGGGAACCTAAAATACATAAAAGAAAACCTAGGTGATATGCTTCTTAACATCAACCTTAGAGATGTCTTTGGGGACTTGATTCCAATGACAAGCGTAATAAAAGGAAAAATGAACAAACAGGACTACTTCGACCTAAAAAGCTTCTGTACAGTGAAAGAACTATTATAAAAAATTAAAAGACAGTCTACTGACTAGAAGATGTTTGCAAACCATATGCAACAAAGAGTTAATATCCAAAATATATAAAGAAGTCATAAAACTGAACAATAACAAAATAAGCATCATGTTCAAAAAATGGGCAGAGGATCTGAAGAGACTCTTCTCTGAAGAAGACATACAGAAAGCCAACAAGCATGAAAAACTATTTATCATCTTCTATTTCTTGGGAAATATAAATCAAAACAAAGCAACAAGATAGTGCTTGATACCTGTAAGAATAACTTGTATCCAAAAGACTAAAGTAGCAGTTTTGTTAAGAATGTTGAGAGAAGGGAGACCCTGTGAACTCTAAGTGGGAAAACAGTGTGGAGATTCCTCAAAAACGTAAAATAAAAATTCTGTACAATTCAGCTACTCACTTCTGGGTATTAACCCCCCCAAAAAAAAAAACAAAGAAAAAATACAAAAGCCCTGATGTTCACTGCATAATTATTCACAATAATCAAGAACTGGAAACAATCCAAGTACCCATCTGTGGATGACGGGTTAAAGGAAGATTCAGTATATATTCACAATGGAATAATACTGAGATATTAAAAAAATAACCACTCTTGTCCTTCATAACAATATGAATAAACCTGAAGATCATTAAGCTAAGTGAAACAAGTCAGTTGGAGAAAGACAAGTACTGTATGGTTTCACTAATGAATGGTACATAAAGAAGCAAAACAGTGGCATGAACTAAATAAACAATAAAATAACCCTTTTAGATCATAAGACCAAATTAGTGGTTATCAGAAGGGAAGGGGGATGAGGATTCAGTATATCGGATAAAAGGGTCAATTAATGATGAAAAATAGGCTTGAAGTTTTGGTGACAGTATATACAGATGTTGATTTATAATGATGCATGGCACAAACTTATATAATGAAATGATGCAATTTTACTTAAATAAAATATAACAAAAAAGAAAGAAAATGCCAATGCAAAAAAGGTAACTTGGAAATGTAGAAATGATTCATCATTTTAAATTCAATTAAACTCACTCCCTTTGTGTTGTGATAGCACAGCAATGCCTGTGCTAGACTAGTGGTGGAACTGGTCCCTGGTTTGGAGCTCCCAGAACATACTTATTCTGAAATTAGAATGTATGTTTCTCTAAACATTCTGTAGGCTTTTCTAAAATCTGTTTTGCCTAACAAAATTCAAGTGAAAAAGTCTTAGGCATTGTTCTAGATTGTTGAGGTGAACTACCTACCTACAGATTTCCAAGTAAAAAGATATGGTTGAGACATAGACAAGCAAGGGCCAGCATGGCAAAACTAGGGGATTTTTTTGAAAAATTAAGACATTCAAGTGTATAGAGGGATTTAGAAAGGTGTGTCCATGCATAGGACATCATTAATGTCAATAAAAATGTCATTAATGCCTTAGCTTCACCCCAGTTTGACCCCTAGTGTCACTGCAAGCAAAGATAACTGTTTAGTTGCACCAAGCTGAGATGCAAAATCAGAGAGAGGTATTTGAGTTTTGTTATTTAATTCTTTTTTTTTCTTTTTGTTCATTTGTTAGTTTTTTTTGTATCCATGGGGATCTCTGTCAAAATATGACATTAAAGAACATTTATTACCGTGAACACAGAGAAGGAAGAATATTCTTTGCTAAACAGTTTTGTAAAGTCACTAAATCTACAGTATTCAAAGCTCAGACAACCTTGGGAAATAGAAGAATATGATTTTTTTTTAAGATTTAGTTATGTATGCATACAAGAGCTAGGGTGTATGTAGGCCAGAAGTGTGGGGTGTGAGAGGTTTCACCAGAAACAGAGTGGGGAGCAGAACAGGATGATCTACTGAAGTACACTGCTGAGGGGAGCAGCAGGCGAAACTGAAGAGGTCTGCAGTGTGGTATGGGAATCTCCCAGGCCAGGGATTGAACTCTTGCTGCAGTGGCTGCAGGTAACTTCATAGTGCTGAAACTTAAGCCATTTTACTACCAGGGAGACCCATTGTATAATTAAATTGTGATTGAACTTTTGATTTTCATGAGACATGTTCTTGTTTTCTTCACACCAGGGAGCTCCTGGTGTCCAGTGTACCTTTATAAGCGTAGAGAACACCCAAATGTTAGAAGATGAATTGAGGATAAATTATATTTTTAAGAGTAGCATGGAAAAATTGTCTCATTTGGGGCTATGTTAGAGATAATCTGTGGAATATGAAAGTGACAAGTCTCACTATAATAAGGCATCTTATGCTTCTATCTAAGCTTTATATTATTGATTCAGTAATTGTTATGGGACCTTTCTCTAAATACACGTTACCTATCATTTTATATTTTTAACAGCACATTTTTATTCCTTTATTTTTCCCACCTAACCATACTTGTATGCTGACTCATTTCACCTTGGTTGTAGATGACGTGGAAATGCAAACCAATTTAAATATCATCCTAAGCAAATTGTATTAGAATGACAATTCTTCTGTAGAATGCAATTTACATAATAAATTCTAAAATGAAATATTAATGATTTATGGATTACCCAGTGTGTGATTATTTGTGCCACATTTCTATTAACACAGATAAAGCCAGCCTTATTTAGCATTTTCATAAATAATCTTGAATAAAAAAATGCACATTGAATTTGTTATGCATACAGATCATAACAGATTCTCCTGGATAGTGAAATGTCATGT
The DNA here is from genome assembly GCA_004024925.1 of Scalopus aquaticus. NCBI lineage: Eukaryota > Metazoa > Chordata > Mammalia > Eulipotyphla > Talpidae > Scalopus > Scalopus aquaticus. The sequence continues at coordinate 19,277 of PVIJ01008599.1, forward strand.
CCACAGGGACAGACTGCTAAAAGAATTCACAAAGTTTGGGTGTCCAAGAATAGGACATTTTAAAAGATAAATTATAAATATTTTGTTTGAATGGCATTCCGCAGATTTCTTAACTTGGGCCCATTGAGAACGAGGTGAATAAATGTCTCATGAAGATATAACTACATCACTATGTGATCCATTTGTATTCTTTCCACTAGCTGGCTTTAGGGCTACTTGTTATGCTCAGCTCTCAATGCCACTTTCCTTTAAAAGTCTTTTTTTTTTTTTTAATTATAAATGTGTTGCTCTAAATATTCCTACCGACTGAGAAAGCAAAATTTTGCCCAAGTATCATGCATGAGTAAAAGCTAACTTGCTGAAAAAGCGTAAAATCATAGTGATAGCTAGATAATCCACACTGAAACATATATAGAAGAAGGTGGGGCTACCAACAAATTACTTTTTAATTTTTTTTTCAGTTTCTTTAAGGCAATATTTCTCTCCTGTGCAAAATGGAGTCAAAATCTATTATAAGCCTGCTAATTTTTGCCATATCAGAGGAGTTAGTGGTAAAACAGGGTAATTTCTGTAGGTCAACCATCACTCTGGTTGCATGGCCGCTACTGGTAGCCCCTGCTCTTGGCTCAGGTCAGCCAGGCTGTTGGAGTTTCACAGTGTCAGCCTGGAGGGGGATGCAGGTAGGAGGAGGCTCTTTTTCCTTCCTCTTTTGTGTGGTGATTCTCAAATTTTTTGAGACATTTTATGTTTTAAACTCTCTTTTTTTATTGTTAGTTTCTTAAATGAACCTCTGAGCCCTCCCAAGCTATTTTTGTTGGTGAATCGCTAATTGTTCACCTTTGCGGGGGGACCAAAGTTGGGGACTCCCACTCCAACATGAAGGTGAAGTCACCTATATATACTTTTACATTCTTCCAAACTGTAGGGGTGAAATTGTAACTAATCGTGAGATTGCATAATTAATATTTTTCCTGAAGCATTATAAGCTAATTGAAAAATATAAAAGCAGAAGTATACACCTTCATTAATTTTAGGTAAACACACCTAGGGAGCCAGAAAAAATGTCAATTAATAGAATAATAACAAATTTCCCAAACTCACTATTACCTGCTTTTCCATAGTACCTATCAACCAGAATAACAACTCATTCTTACACAAAATTTTAATATCTCTTGTATATATTAAGCTTTATAATGAAATGATCTATTTTGTACTCTTTTCATTCCACTATCTTTTATTGAATATTACGTTTGTGATAAATTTAATTCAATTAAAAACTTTTTTTTTTTTAATTTCTAGAGGTTCTATGCAACCCTGGTGATTTTTCAAATTCCCATATATAAAATATATTACATTTTTAACACTGGATAGAAAATAAGTTTCCAATTCTTCCATATTTTGTTTTTAATTTTCCACCAACTTATCAACAAGGATCTGATTTTTAATTTTCTTCCATTTATTTTATATAGGACAATCCATTATATCAATATATATGTATATATACAAATATATGTGTGTGCATATATATATGCATACATGTATATATATACACCCATATATGGTACCACTAATAAAATATATTTTGCTATGATTCCTTTTTTCCAAAATATTATAATATTTTGAATCTGCCTCATTAATCCTTTATTATAAACAGATTATCTCTACAGTTTTCACTGTTGCTAAACTGATGTGCCATTTCTTTTGAATTCTAATTTTAATTTAAATTAAATGTTCAACTTAATTTAAATTAAATATTAGTTGAAATTTAAATGTTTGCTTTTGTTTGTTATTCATTTGGCTACCTCTGAGATGAATATCAAAGTAATTTGATTCTGTTGTTAATTAATTTATTCTCTAATATAGTAAATTTTTGACCGTGATAAATTAAAAGATCTTTTGCCATTGAGTAGGTAGGTACTAAGCAATTTTTAGATGAAGTAATTGCTGACTGATTTAATGCCCTCTTAAATTTTAATTAAGTACAGTCCTAAATCTCATACTATCACTGTTATTGTTCCTCCTATAATTGTACTGTGAAGGGGATTTTTTCTGATTATACATACACATGGGATGTAAGACTATAAGGATAGTCTTTCTGTGGCATTTGATCTGAGACAGTATGGGGTTTGGCACCAGTGAACAGTTTGCCATTCTGCTCATTACAGTCTCACATGTAGACTCAAGTAATTCCACAAGGCATGGTTATAAGAACTGGTTCCCATGCTAGTTTAGAAGTAATGAAACACCTGGATCTGATGATTCAATTTCTATAAAAACTTAAGGACCAAAATCAGATAAGTTCAGAATTTCAGTTCGTACTAAAGAAATAGAGGAGAATGCTAGAAGTGGTGCTATAGGGAATATATGGTAGATAAGTTTATTTGTCAATGTAGATGACATCCATTGATTGCATTAAGAATTTCCTTTTTCTGTTTTTAACCACATCCTTTGCCATGTGACTTCAAATGTGTGATCACTAAGGAGAGAATGCATACCTTTTTTCACCTTTTTGGTTTCTGGAACCTGGATTCTGTCATTTGACTTGTTTGGCAAACTTATAACAGCCAATTTCATTTAAAAAGAGTTTTGCTTCTAGTTTTGAAGCTGTTTTATTCCATATAACAAGTCTGGACACACTGCTAGTGGATGAAAAACACATGGCAAAAAACATATCATCACTCAATCTGACAGCACACTGACTGCCTGACTGATGTGAGTGAGCCAAACCCTGAATAAGAACTACACACCCAACAAGGCAAAATATCTGGCCTGCACGTTTGAGGGTACAGTAAATTATTATTGTTCTAAGCCATCGTTATTAGAGTTGGTTGCTATACTGCATACCTACCATAATAGGAATCAATAGTTAAAATTAGAATATCTCCATATTGAAAATAAGCTAAAAAGCATTATACTGATTAACAGTAGAATATTTCCATATTAAAAATAAGCTGTATTATGTTGGTTAACAGAGCTGGCAGAATGACCAAGCCACCCAATGGATCCAGGGAAACTAATGACCTATTCTGAAATTGGGATATAATAGGAAATGCATACACTTAATCTTCATTTCTTATTTCTGATACATTTGTCTAAAGCCTTTTGAATTTCCAGTAGAATAGATGTGACAGGTACACCTTTTGTTATTCATAATGTAGATCACAAATCCAAAATCTGGGGGAAGTACAGCACCATACTATAGCAGGAGTGCTACAGATCACATGCTGTGGAAAACTTGTGAATAACAGCAGAGGTTTCAGGGTTTCAGAACAGCAGTCCCTGGAACTCAATCCAAAAAAGATTGACCTGTATGACCATGTACCCCCTTTAGGCCAGAGACTAGAGGGGACATTGATTAAAGAGGGGGGTAGACCTCACTCAATATTTTTCATGTAGTTCCAATGGTGGAACATCATCAAGTGATGATTGTTCAGATTTCAATCCCGGAGAGTGTTTTTGACTTGCTGGCTGGCTTTGATTCCATATTGGTAGGTGAGTCTGGGCATCGTAACTTGCATGGCAGTGAGGCTGGACGCTTGGTTTTTACCCAGATTTGGCATGGCTTCATTTTTATTTTTCTTTCATACTATTTATCAGTAATAAGCCTATTCAGTCACACCTGAATTTATGCAAATTAGTAATCTTGGTGCTGCTGAATAGTTTCAGGATTGCTAGAGGAACTAACCCTCTGATTAAAGGGTTGGAGTTTTCGTTTTTCTTTATTTTTATTTTACATTTTAAAAGGACAGATTTATTAGGAAAAGGAGAAAAAGAGAGGCACTTGAATAGTCACAAGTGGGCAGGAGAACTGCTGCTGCTAGTTTGCAAAGCAAAATATGAAAGAAACACCAGCATAGTCATAGGTGGGCAGGAGAGCTTCGCTGGAGTACTCAATCTATCCCTTAACCCAAGGAGAGAGAAAGGAGGCTAGAAGTTGAGTTAATCACGACGACCAGTGATTTACTTAAGCATGTCTATGTTGTCAGTTCTGAGGTTCTTGGATTTATTAGTTCCTTGGTTCTTGACTGTGGTGTGAGAAGGATCCAGCCACATCTTTAGCAGTAGCAAAAACAAAGTTCATTTAGAGACAGAATAAAAGAGCATCCAGGGAGAGGTTCTTGGGAAGGCAGAGTTCTTGGTAAGAACAATTGCTAGGGAATTGTGGGGGTTCTGGTCTTACATACAGGAACTGTTCATCCCATCCCTTCCTGGGGTATACTGCACAGGCACTCCTGGGGTGTAGTTTTATCAGCTCTGTCAGCAGGTCGGGACAATGGAAAACATTTGGCCTGAATTGCCATGGTGTCATACAGCTCCTCTGTTCCTTTGCGAGGGGTAAGTATTTGTGTTTTGGGAGGGATATTGTTTGTTCTGTTGAAGGGAATTACTTAATCATCCTGACACTGGCCAATTTCAAGGAATTTTAACCGCCCCCCCCCCCCCAGGGTGCTTCTTACTTTCCTTGGGCTTTGTGGGCCTACCTGTAAGTTGGGGTGGGGTACTGCCTTTCTCACATCTGGGCTTTATGAGCTCTGACAAGTGTTTCCTGGGGTCCTGTGTATAGTTGGCCATTTAATTGTCTTTGGACATTGAATGCCTACCCTAAGTGTTTAATACCTAGGTAATCAGAACTCCATAAAAACTCTGAATGGTGAAGCTAGGGGAGTCCTTGGGCTGGTGACATCTGAGAGTGTTAGGAAAATGCCATGCCTTCAGAGGGCACAGGAGCACCACAGCCTTCGACAGACACTGCCCTGTGGATCTCTTCTACTTGATTCTCCCTTAGTTGAATTATTTATAATAAACCAGTAAGTGTAAGTAAAGTGCTTTCCCAAGGTCTGTGAGCGGTTCGAACAAGTCATCAAGCCCAAAGAGTATATTGAAACTCTGAACTTAGACCCCAAAGAGAGTATGTTGAAACTCTGAACTTAGAACAAGTTGGTCAGAATTATAAATGGCCAGAACTCAATATTATTGTTTCAGGTGGGAGAAGTTTAACTTATGAGGTCTGCACTAATGTTAGGTAATTTATGTCAGAATTTAATTAACTTGTAGGACATCCTGTTGGTACCTACATATTTTCACACTTGCTTAGAATAGGGAAAAAATATCCACAAATTTATTTTCAGAAATTTAATGGAAAAAACACACACACACAAAAAGTGGTGTCTATACTAGGTAATGGTGGGCTGGTTCAGAAATTTATATCCTTTTACTCAGCAGATGAAAAAACTTATATAGTATACTTTTAGATGTATGTAGACAAAAAAATTCTCCAGGCTAAATACAGGAAATGACAGCTGATTCATTTTAACAGAAGAAGATCAGATTGTACAAGAAAGATAGGATCAAAAGAAAATAAAAGGGGACTATAGATTGTAAGAAGGATCAGAACTTGTTAGGCTAAAAAATAGTATGGTTTCTTACCCTGGGCCAATATAATACTTTCAAATAAGATGTAGCCTCAAAGTACAGATTTCACAACCTTGGAGTTGTAAAACTCTGTCAAAGACTTTTGAAAAATTAAGGCAGTGCCTCCTAGACACTTTTGGCTTTCTCAGAGAGCTTTTAGAAAGTTTTGGGTCATAGCACACAGAAGCCTGGCTCAAAATAGCAGAATATGCATCCAGAGAGTTAATCATAGCAGGAAAAAAATTTGAATATGGTCTTCATTAGATGGATGAGTTTAGAATTGTTGAGTAATCAAACTCAAAAAAGTTTTCAAAAAAATAATAATGGGAAAAAAAGTTTCTACATCCTGAACTAAAATGCTATGTGTCCGTTTAAATTAACATAAATCTCTGACCCTCTAAAATTTTACTAGGAAACAGGCTCACAAAGTTTTTCTATATTTTTAAGTGTCTTTTATAGAAATACCCAAGCAGTTAAGTAGAAAACAAATGATGTCCAAGGAAGTGAAACCAAGTGGAATAGAGCAAAAAAGACAGGATCTATACACATGTATATATATATCAATATATATATACACACATACATACACAGATACATATGCATTGTATTATATGTTTCAGTATATGTATACATATAGATGAACTAAATCAGTGGTTTTCATGCCACTGAGTACTAGATGATTTGTTATACAATGTCTTCGTGTGTGTGTGTGTGTGTGTGTGTGTTGTGTGTGTGTGTGTGTGTGTGTGTGTAATTAATATAGGAAGGATATGACCTTTTTAGTAGACCCCGAATGATTGTAAGGAACAACCAATAGAACATTCTGATAAAGAAAAACAGTATTATAAGAAAAGAATATTATAATTTTTAAGAGAAGAAACAAAAGTGTTATCTGGAGCAGAGTGATTAAAGGGAACCAAAAAAAAAAAAAAAAGATTAGTGTTAGACAGGAACCACATCAGGTGGGGTTTTGCAAAGAGAGTTAAAAATATTTTATCTTCTGCTAAGTATAATGAGACTTTTGGGGAAAATTTTAAGCAGAGGTTAATATGGTTCATTTAAAATAGTTTTTCTGCTTTTCTATTAAGAATGGATTTCATGGGAGTAAGAACAGGCATATGGAAACTAATTTTGAGTGCAGATTATTATTTTTACTTGGATGTTAATATTTTGAGAATATTTAAATGATTTATAATTAATCATTTTCAATAAGTATTGATTGTTTTCTAAGCATCATCGCTGTAAATGTATATTCAGAATTTGTCAAAAAGCTGTTCCATGTCATTCATATATATAGTTTATATTTAAACAGTTATTTTTCAGAAACATATGTAGGTTAATATGGTTCCATGTGAAAGAATTCAGAAGACATTTTGATAAGTAGACAATAGATTAAACGGGGTTTGAAGATAATAATTTTAAGTGAAGGATGTAAAAATGTCAAGTTTATCCTATGGGGGGAATAAAAATGGTGTGGAAAGGTCAAGAGACACAAGAGTACATGACCACTTAAAGGTATAGCAATTGGTCAAATTCCCAGAGCATAACTTGGAGAAAGAGAAGATTAAAAATATTAGAATGCAGAGAAATGATCATAAAAAGCTGGGTTAGTATTCTAAATGTCTGGGTTTTATCTAGATCATCAGTGAGTAGCTATAGAAGGAAAAAGTAGCTTTATGTAGAGTAACAAAATCAGACTGCTTTAAATGATGCCTGTAATTGCTATGTTAATAATAGATTAAAAAGTGACATGTGTAGAATCAGACAAAATTAAGGCAGCTTTTCAAATTAGGGAGATAAAATAATGTCATATTATGTCTGCTTTGTAAAATGAAACCAAAAGTGAAAAAAAATTCAAATAATGCAGGTGGTTATATAGACAAGCTAAAAATCCATGTTATAGGTGGAAGAAAGGTAATACACTTTACAACTAATAAATTATTAGACCTTAATTTATGCAAATGTATACAGGTCATCACAAGATGGGATGAAAAAAGTACACATGAATTGACAGGAAGTTATATATTTCCTTATTTTCTATAATAAATGTTATTTAACATATATAAATGAGATGAATATTTTATATGTATTTATGGCATTACCATCCATCCGAAGTAAATACTGAATCTGTCTTTGAGGAGCAATATTGAGTACTAGACTGGCTTTCTTTTTTAAGACTCTTTGTAGGAATGTGACCGTCCAGGTGTCTGTAGTATTTATAATACCTGTTTAACATGTAGAATAACTTTCTTAGGAAATTATTTGATTTTTTCTTTTCCTTTTTTTTTTATTGTTTGTGTTATTTTGTATTGAGGTAACTTTGGTTTACCACACCATATGTCACTCTGAGGTAGGTTCACACCTATTCAGATGTAAGTTGCCACACCACACCCACAACTAAGGCAACTACTGTCCTCCACAATAGTCTACTGGGGCCCTTCCCTCTCCCCTTTTCTCTAACTCTTTCCCTCCCTCACTGGTAGCCTCAATTCTACACCTGGTTATTCTAAATATAATGAGAGAGAAAAAACAGGTCACCTATAAACATACTCCCATTAGGCTTATGTAAGACTTCTCTGAAGAAACCCTTTCAATGTATATATTTTACCCAATATTACTATCTAGTTATATTTCAACATACCATAATACGGTCACTCTTGCAATGTTCCATTTTAAAAGAAATGTGTTCTCTGTAGACTCAAGCTATGGAATATCAAGTGAATTGTAACTGAAAGTCTGTAGCATCATACAATGCTAGATACCACTTCTCAAATGAGAAAAGTAGATACTAACAATGGAGAATCTTTCATGAAAAAAAGCAATAACGAATCTGGAAGGAATTGAAAATGTAGAACAACTCTGAGTCTTCCTATTGTTATTACTTTTATTAGAGCAAATTAAATCATCAATCAGTTATAAATCTGGGAAACATTTAATGTCCCAGTCTCCTTAAAATCAGTAGACAGCCTTTAGGAAAGTTGTATTGTTAGAGACGGACTTCTTGAGTAATCAAGGGGACAGAGAACGAGAAGAAAATAAAGTTGTAGAGACTTTATAACTCTTCAAGTTGTGCAGGCAATACTTCAGAAAGTAGAAGGGGAAAAACGTCTCAAAAGATAAAGTATAAAAATGTCTTTTGAAAATATCAGCTATTATATTATGTTTTATTTATATTCTCCATCTAAGAATCATTAGTTGAAAGAATAAAAATTTATGATATTGGTTTGATCATTTTAACCATATCCAAAAACTCAAGTATCACAAACATAGTTTCCTCAGTCTTTACATGTATTTCTTTATATGGCTTATAAATATTTAATATCTTTTCTTATTTATATATCTCATAGCTATCCTGTTTCCTGTGCCCAAGATACACTTGAATATAATCTACAATTTTACTGCCATTTTTATTTATAACTTTCCTGTTGTGTACATACATAGAAAATGATTCGGACTCTCCTTCAAGTTATTAAAGGTGTACTCAAATTTTTTAATTATTGATTTATATGATTATTAAATTAATTTAATGTTAATATTAAATTAGAATGAAGGTGTTTTAATGCAACTCAAATAACAGGACATTTTCTTAATGGTATCTTTTGATGTTTTTACTATCTAGTTAAATTTATACTTCATGTTTTAATTCTTCTAATAGTCTCCCTTACATTCTGAACTGAAGTTGTTTATAGAAATAAATAAGGTTGCTAAAATGTATAAACTTTTGTTCATGTAATATATCATTCATTTACATATAAATATTACCAGTAATTAAAATTGCATTACTGGATTATAACTTAAAATTTACTTAATAGGTCTTCCCTTCTGAGTGATGATCTTAAATCATAAATCAAATAATTCACAAATCACATACATTTCACATATCAAACATAATCACATAGGACTTATTACATTTAGGAAAAAAAATGTTCTTGTTGACAGCAAGACTGTGCTACCTTCCTACCTATACCTTTAATATTCCCCACACCCTCTAACTCACTGAGAACCATGACACTAATGACTTATGTCCCATAAAGTTGAAGATTTTGTTCAGTGATGGCATTTGCTCATGCTGTTCCCTTTGCACAAAACATCCTTATCTCTTCCACTTTTTGAGTGAGGTGTTCCGTCTGGTTCATTTTAATTGTCACCACCCTAGGGATTATCTTATTTTCTCTGATAAGTAGAGGCTAAGATAGGATTAGATGTTCAAGGGAATTATTGAGGGAATTAATTACCTGTGAGAGATTAATAAGCAGGAAGGCTAAAGAGTTGGGCCATGTGCCAGATGGCAATGCAGGCTCATCTGCTCTGAGTAAGTAGAGGAAGAATGAAGTCAACACAAAGTCCAACGGACATTCATTATCTTCCTTAGCCCACTTTCTTATTTTCACTTGATGTTTTAATCTCCAGTTGCCTGCAGGGAGATGAGTCTGTCCCCAGTGCAACTTCCTCAGTGATATAGTATCATTTTCATTACTTTTTTCATATGTGAGAGTTGACAAAAATATACAATAGGTTGTGATGTTTCATCATTCAAGGTATCCATTGTGGCTCCTAAGACATAGTAAGTATGTCAGATATATTATATAATCAATATAAATGAACATATATTTATATATAAGTACAACAGTATATATGCATATATATATATATATATATATATTAATTTATAATATTATTAACAACATTGCCTTGAACCATACCACTACTATGTTTTTCAGGCTTAAATTTGAGTCTTCTGCAATTGCTTTCCCATTACTCAACAAATATTAGAGTACATTCAGTAGCAGGGTTTGATAGCTTCAAGAGCTTTATTTAGCAAACACTGACATTCGACTTTAACCATATCTTAGTTTGAGATTCTTTATAAGATACATATGAAATATCAGACCTCAAGTCCATCATCTTATGATTCCATTACCTAAACTAGTGGGTGGAATTCAACACTTGATCTGATACCTTCATCCGTCAATCTTTTCCCAGTAAAGTCTGATGTCAGTTCATTCAAGCTGCATTGGGGACCTTTAGTTGGGTGGTTGCATTGAACTGCTATAATTTCCTCCTTCCAGACAGCATTAATGTGTGAACAAATTTACACCAGAAAGCTGAACCTTTTTTGTTTTATACCGTTCCTTAAGAATCACTTGAAAAGTTCCACTTGGCTTCCTTTTCCCATTCTTTTTCCACTTTCACTTCCCATTCCTGTACACAATTTAATATTTTGTTCTGATAGCATCTCCTTTTCATTAAAATAACATGAAACTGTTTCCATCATTAAGACCGTTGTGCCCCAATTATGATAGTAATTAGGCCATAACTCTTTCTATCACTCTTGGAGAGTCTAACAGGTCATGTCCTAATAAATGTTCAAACCCACTTCATATTTTCCCTTCTCTGGACCTGGGATCATGCATTCATCCAGTTAATCTCAGATCTTTGAAAGGGGTATGTGGGATACAAGATCTGGGCCCTAGGTTTGCTTGTTGCTAACAGTATTGCTAATCACTGTCCTCTCTTTGAATGTGAACAGAAAGTAAATACTTGTGTGCATATGCTCATGTATGTACATTGGCAAATGCATGCACAGTATATAGGTGCAGTCACAGTATTGTAAAACAGGAGTTCATGATGCCTGTACTCCTAATTTAATCCCTCAGCATGAATATTAACTTTTCCTCTTTTGTATATTAGTATGTTGATCCTCTGTTAGTATGGGATTTTGATCTTATTGCCCACAACATGCTTACCTATTTGTTCACTAATCTATATGTAACCAAAGTCTCTGGGTTACTGTTTCACCTTGTTCCAATAAAGTTCTGATAAAAATTGCCATCAACAACCTCTGAATCTACCAATATCTATTTGACTGAATTTGTATGCAAATAAAGGAAAATTGTAAAGGATAAAAATGAGTGGAATAAAAATGGGTGGAAGGAAGGACAAGAGAGAATGCTTAATTTCAATATTTTTAATTTTTTTAAGACTAGGGAAAAATTACTGCCTACTTGAAAAGTTACTTTACAAGGTACTTAGAACGCTGATGAATTACAACATACACTCTGAAGTGGCCTGTCTTTCAGCTGCTCCCAGAATAGGAATGCAAACCAATCTGAGCTGGCATTGAGAAATATTATCATTGGAACTTACCACATTAAATCTTTTGGTTTACTTATACAATGTTATAAGGAAAGGAACAATTCACATTTTCAGATTACATGAGAAGTTTTGTCTTCCTTTGGCTATATTTCATCCCCTAATGAGTCTGTATATTTTTGGTTACTTCTAATCATAGGTACATCATTTAATTTTTCAATTGAAAGGTCAATATAATTATCCTAAGGAACTCCTACTCCTTAGTTTCTCAGATAGAGGTTCCAGAAAAATCTTTCTATATATTCAATATTATTTTACAATTAAATGTAAAATGGAATTATTTTTGCAAGGGAAAAATTAAAAACAGGAGGTTCAAGGAGCAGGCCATTAAAAAAGTTATTGGTCACTTGTGCTAGACCCTTGAGAGTAGAGATGAATAGAAGTTGATAACTGTGAAATATGCTCTACATTGGAATTTATAGAAATAGATCATTTTCAGAACCTGAAATAAGGTGATATTACATGGATTACAAATTTAAAACATCAAAGTAAATATCTATGTAGTACAATTAGACTCATCTCCCATCAAATCCAACAACACTCAAGATCAAACATTATAGTTCAGAAAATAAAGGAGAACCTATTTTCTTGACCTTTGTAGGATAGAAAAAAACAGAACTGGAAGAAGTGGCTGCACTTTAATGCACAATGTAAATCAGGATGCTGGGTGGTTCATACAAAGGATCAGTTTGCGTAATAGTTTCTGTACATACTAACCATGTTGAATAGCTATAAACATTTAAACAGCATGGCAGTTCCTAAAATTGTCACATCATTAACATCTACTCTTCGAACCTCTAGTTTATTCTGAAGTTCACGTGAAATAAATGTGATAGATTGTTCTATGTCTTATGTTATCTGTTTTGTCATAGTCCCTTGCTATGATAGGAATTGTAGGAACACCCAGTGTTTTGTTGTCACAGACTAGAAATGCCGGAGGCTATTCAATTATTGACTTCTTTAAATGGGTATAAAATTTTGTACATATTAAAACTACTTAATTATTATGTTTCTCTCCTAATATGTCAGAATTGAAATAAAACACATTTATTATAGCTACATAGAAATGGAACAATATGCTGAAGATAACTAAATATACCAATTTTTTAAAAGAACTAGAAATGTAACTTTGTAGGTTAAAGATCATTTTTGCCTTCTTTAACTTCCTTGCTAGGTACAAATATTGATTTTAAGTCACCGTTTCCCATGATAAATAATTATAGTTACTTTAATTCTGTTGTTAGGTACTATTTTTGAAACAATCAGGCTTTTCTCTTTTTGAATCTTCTCCAAGTACTCAATGTTCTTTTCATCTGGAAACAATTTTGACATAGTGTTCAGAACAAAGGATAAACATAATAATCAGAAAATGAAGTTCAACTCTGTATATAAACATACCAGTTTGAACACATACATTTAATAAATATTTTTATTTCTTGAATGTAGCCTCTGCATCAGAAGCTATTTTAGGTAGTTTAGGCTTATAAGTAAAAAAGAAAAAAAAATAAAAATTAAAAAAAAAAAACACATGTTCACACCTTGTGGTATTTTCATTCTAATCAGGAGAGAGGCAATAGACAATAATCAAGATGAATAAACTATTTAATACATTACAAAATGATTTAAATTATGGAAGAAATTTAAAAACTCTTGCAGTATAATGGGGACTGAACTTCTGCAAGGGTGAAGAAATGTGTGATTGCAATTTTAAATAGAGCACTCTCCAGGGAATGAGGTATTAGGAAAAAAGACTTGAGTATGGTAAGGGAAAGGGGGCATTGAGTGAAGGAAAGGTTTGGAAGAGGAAACAGCCAGCCTCTATGGAGAGAGTGCAAAGTAAGAAATGCCAGTGTGACTGAATCAGGTTTTTGAGAGAGGGTAGAGTTGAAGAGGGTAAGTGAGAGAAGTAGTGGATCTTTTTACCAGATGAAATAATGAGCCAATATAGAATTTTGAGTAGAGTGACAGTCCTTGACAAGTATATACATAATAGACTCACTAGAAAATAACTACTGGGAAATAAGGAGACAAGATGATAATGAGGGAGATTAGGTAGAGATGACTCTTTCAATAATCATCTTGTGAGATGACTGTGACTATAACCATGGTTATGGAGGTGGGAGAATTTGAGATGTCTGGAAAATACAAGTTTGCCAAATTACTCAAAGATTGGATATGAGGTCTAAATAAAACAAAAACATAGAGGTGACCTCATTCTGTTGTTGTTGTTGTTTTTTTCCCCCTTCCTTCCACAACTCAAAGGATGGAGTTGTCATCAAGGGAGATAAGGAAGGTTGTTAGTGGAGCTTGAATAGTGAGAAGCATTAAGATTTCAGTTTTGGTGAATGTTACGCGTCCAAATGGAGATTTATATGGCACATGGCACCCTTAAGAAAGACAGTCTGGGCTTGTGAAACTATCAACTAAGCAACAACGTTTAATTAATGTAAAACATTGCTGTCTGATTTTTCATACTTCTATTTTCTATTTTACATGCCATCTAAAGTTAAATTAAGAGAGAATGCAGGGGAAAAAAATGAGACATTAATGGACTCTAAAAAGCTGCAGAAGTTCTAAGAGAGATTTGAAAGGTTAGGGATCAAAGGCCTTGTGTTTTCAAATTGCACATTATCTATGCCGAATCATTATACTAATGAGTTCCCACTGTACAGTTCACATTTATAAAAAAAGGGTTTTCAGATTACAAATGTAGAGTCAAATTTTCTTAATGCATTTCCTTTTCCCTTTGGAAACAGCTTTAACTCATTAAGATCATGAGGACATTATTTCCTAAAGCTGTCTCTCTTTAAATTAATGATTTTATAGAAAAATGTCTGCCAGCAAAGTTTACTGCAATATGACATACTCATACTGCAACATATTTCCCAGCTGTCACATTACCATGGAAAGTGTGATCCACTTGTTGTAAACTTGTGCTTTCCCTAGTGTATTACACCTAGGGTGAGAGGACGTCACTATACCTCTACGCTAATCCATATAAGATGCTGGTCCTTTCTTCCTCTAAAGTTTAGATTTACAGTTATTACTAATGGCCAAACCTTTCTTTGGCTGCCCCATTCTTTGCTTTAGAGAACCAGCTATATGGTATCATCTGCGCATACCTAGATCATCAAACTGGGAAAAAAAGAGATATTATTACTCATCTTTTATTTTACTAATAGTACAAAATAAAGCTTTAGGCAGGTTAGTCCTGGTCCTGTGTGATTCCCAGGGTTACTTTTTCTCATATAATTAGAAATTCATGAGGAGGTTAAAAAAATTTTCAAGTTCAAAATGTTCAAATACAAAAACATATGCTTTCAATGTAATAGAATCTTTAAATGAAAAGATTATTTCACTTATTTTACTTCCCCAGGCTAGTGTTTATTATACATGCATTATAGAATGGAAGGTTATGATATAATAAGTTTAGTAAAACTAATTATTTTGCTCTTCTTTCTGGTGTGCCAGATTTACAACTTTTGTTTTTCTTAAATAAGTTAGCATTGGTGATTTATCTTTTGGGATCTGATGATCAGAGGAATAGAGACTATTCCAGACTTAATCTGGAATAGTATGTTATCAGAAAGACTGCTCTCAAAAATCATCAGTTCTCTTATTATTTTCTACCAATTAAATCCCAAAATCATTTAGAGAAACACCCAGTCCACTTTCTCATGATTTCTTTTTATTACAGTTGTTAACTCATTTTATAAGATTATTATACCTTTATTCACCATGATCTCTTTGTCAGTATAATAGGCATTGAGGTCAATAAAAGAGACATACAAATGACAGATCTAGCCTTCCCAAATGAACTTCTTGTCTAATAGTTAGTCTTCTCTGGCCAGATCCTCTTGTTGTGATCCTACGGTTCCTTCATATTTTATAGTTCCCATCTATACCTGCTCAGTTGTTTGTTAGTAAATAATATTACCAGGTTGTGATGATAGAAAATCCTGTTTAATTTAAATCTCTTCTTCCTGGTGACATCTTTGCATTGCTAATAAATTTAAAAATTATTCTTGTCTCTAAATACTTTAAGATACTTTTTTAGTAATTATCTCCAAATATTCTAACACTATATTATATACAAGTAAAGTTAAAATGCCTCATTAACACAATTCTCCAAGCTATTTGAGGATTAAGTTCATTTTTTAATATGTCCAATCCCATTGTGCATTTTGAATTCTCAAAGAGAATAGGTCCCTGACTGGCAAAATTAATAATACATGTAGCAAAGTTTATTTCACATTTATACAAATCTTATTTAATGTTTTCTGAAGGAAAAGTAACATATGGCAGAAAAGTTAAACGGTATATTCTTTATGGTTACAATCCTAAGCACTTACTAAACCAACGCTGACAAGGATGTAAAGCAACTAGAACATGTTTATTGCTAACAACACTGGATAGATGCAGCACAGAGGGGCTTTAAAGTTACAAAACTATCCTCTGTGACACAGCAATGGAGGCTGACATTACATATTTATCAAAGTCCATCTTTTAGTTGAAAGTAATGTATCCATATTTTTTATTAATATAACAAGGTACGATGCTAATGCAACTGTTATTAAAATCACAGGTATTTATTATTTTAGGTACAAATGTGTTATTTCTAAATGTAGACAAAAATCAAATAAACTAAAATAGCTAATTTTCTTATAAAGAAGCATATGGTGGAAGAAATCAATTTACACAATTGTAAGACTCAATATAGAGCAAGCAATTATGGCCATGCCCATGTTCTTTCCATGATTGTAGTGTTAGATAGGTAGAATGTTTGTACATATACTTGGAACAAGTGAGAGAATCCAATTAAGAGGTCAGGACCTATGTATATTCTATGTGTGACAGTTGAATAAGATTATAAACTATGGTTATGGGTTGAAAGACCAAAACCTTAAAATTATTAATTTGTTATGTTTTATCTATATTATCAGGAATCTATTAGTATATTGCCAGATAGTCCATATGCACCTTGGAGTCAACCAATATTGGAAACACAATTTTGGAAGATTTAGAAATGTACACATACATAAGTATATTTGATAGACTAAAAATTATAAATCAAAATTCTAAGTTAAATAATATGTATAGTTTGTTATTCTAAATATAGAATTAATATTTAAGATAATTTTATATATTAGAAGGTATGTTAAAATTGTCATTTTAATTTTAAATGTATTCTCGTTTAAAGTAACTATACAGTAAGAGTATAAATCCAACTTCTATGAAATATGGAAATAGAAAACACTAAAATTTGCAATATATAACCTTCATCTGTTAGACTTACAAATGTTATTTAAGTACTCAGGAATGTTTTATTTCTATACTAATTGAAATATGGTAAGGAAATTAAAAAGGGAATATATTAAAACTGTAAATGTACTTTAAAGTATTGAGAGGAATTTAATTAACCAAGTACACACACGTGGGCTTTATTATGTTATTTAAACTACCCTTAAATGCTTTAAATGATGTAATAATTGTATCCTAATTTTAAAATCTTAATGATCTTGTAACTTTAGTTAGTTGAATTTTAATGAACATTAATCCTTAAACATATTAATACATTTCTGTATTGTCATCTCCAAATACGTTCATGCACATGCACACACACACACACACACACACACACACACACACACACCCACCCCTGCATGCAAAACACATATATAAGAGTCAAGGCTTATTCGACTCTGCCATATCATGCCAAGTGGAATGTCAGTGAAAGCTCTGTAGAAGAAAATGAAGTTAAACATAAAGTAATCCATGCTCACGTAATATTGAGGGGGAAGGGAGACTAAAAGTAAAGTATATAGAATACAAAGATTTGGTGGAGAAATAATTGTAGAAGGAAAAAGAGTTAGGGAAATTATAAAAGCCACTGTTCTCATTCCAATAACCTAAAACTATAGAGACAATAGGAAGAAAAAAAAAAGCTCAATTATAGGAAGACTCAGGAATATTATGCACAGGAGCTTATGTTTAAGAGGTAAAGCAAAACTTAATGACAAAATTCAGGCAACCAATAAGTAAAGGAACAATAGGCAACATGTCTACTGGTATGTTTTGCATAAATTTAAATTGAAAATGAAACTTAAACTGAAAATGGCAAGGCAGTACCTTATTATAATGTTTATTAACTTTTACAAATAAAATTATAAATATACATATTTTCTTAGGGTGAGATAGAAGAATGATTAAATATATTGATATGTTCATTTTCAGGGAGTTAATTAACATATTTATTGATAAGCCAAAAACTAAGATATGTTTATCGATTTAGAGAAATATAATAATGAGTAACAAAAATTTAACTAAAAAACAAAGTAATATCTTTCCAAAACAGAAATGCCTTCCATTAAAGAAGTTGCATGCTCTTACACTAACAGAAGAGGGCACTCTTGAACTAAGAATCTTATAAACTACCCCAAAGTGACAACTCTTAAATACAGTGGTTTACATTTCTATTAGGAGTTGACAAATATTGTTTGTAAATGACCCAGTACATGTAATTTGTCACATTTACTCAACTCAGCCTTTGTCATAAGACACCAGCTATGGATAGTAAATATATAATAGAGATGACTATATGTCAATCACATTGTTAACCAGTACAGTTGTGAGGTCTAATTTGGCTCATTGAACAAATTTGCTAACCCCAATATAATCCTCTAAACTCTAAACAGAAAAATTATCAAAATATTTCAGTCAATGAAAGTTTTCCCCCAAAGAAATACTAATCAGAAGGAAATTAAACACAACACTCCAAAATGAAATGAATATTCTTAACAAGTATTAACAAACCACCATGAGCCCTAAATTTAAAATCTATTAAAGAAATGAATTTAAAAATCAGGAAAGTAGGGCCTCCCTGGTGGCGCAGTGGTTGAGTGCTATGCTGTGGAGCTGTTGGCAGCTCGCGGTGCGAGTTCCATGCCCGGCCTGGGAGAGTCCCACATGGTGCGGCAGACCTCTTCTGCCTCGCCCGCTACTCCCCTCAGCAGTGTATTTCTGATCTGCCTGTTCTGCTCCCCGCTCTGTCTCTGGTGAACCCTCTCGCCGCCCCACGCCTCTGGACTGTACCCCAGCTTGTATGTATAAATAAATGTATCTTAAAAAAAAATCAGGAAAGTAAAATATTGAAAAGGGGAGAAAAGGAAGAAAAATACGAAAGCAATATCAATAATAAAAAGTAAATTACAAGATGCTCAAGGAAGAATAAATTCCAACGGATTTATTTAACAAAATGTTTTGAATAAAGAAGATTGAAAAGCAAATATAAAATAATGAAGTTGATATATCATATAGAAATTGGTAGAAATGGAAGAGAATCAAATAGTTAAATTGAAATTATTTTACAATAATCAAATGATGAAAGGGAAATATTTACATCCAGTTTCAAAGAAAATTTGTGGAAATAGAAGAACTGTAGCAACCACAGGTGCTAGGACAACTAATGTATCAAAAAAAAAAAAGAGAGAGAGACAACTGTTATTAAAAACTATTAGACTTTAATAGGAAGAAATAAAAGATGACTTTAATGATAATTAATTAATCCTCCCAGCAGCCAATCTTTCCTCCCTTCTCCCTAAAGGTTAAGAAATTTACATGGAAGAAAGAATTACACTGATAGAAGCTTTCACAGATACAATATAGAAAGTAAACTGTAGTGGATTAGAATGTTGAAGAGCCAAAAGGAAAGAACCTATGAACAAAGGACTTGATATGTTCTGAACCTGTCCATCAGTTATCTAGGTAGCAGAAAACAATTTAAAATATAAGAGGAAACAAAGTAGCCTGTATTCTTTTTTTTTTTTTTTAAGATTTATTTTTTATTTATACATACAAGCTGCGGTACAGGCCAGAGGCCTGGGGCCGCGAGAGGGTCCACCAGAGACAGAGCGGGTAGCAGAACAGGCAGATCAGAAATACACTGCTGAGGGGAGCAGTGGGCGAGGCAGGAGAGGTCTGCCGGGCCATGTGGGATTCTCCCTGGCCAGGCATCGAACTCGCGTCGCCGCTGCCGACAGCTCCACAGCGCAGCGCTTAACCGCTGAGGCCAACGGGGAGGCCAAGTAGCCTGTATTCTTAATCACATTTTGCGAGGAAAATCTTCAGCTAATAGAGGAACAACTGGGAATCAGGCAAGAAACTGAATCATGGAGCAAATAAGGAAGCTGAAAATAATCATTCTGGTTCAGATTTCACACTGTAGTAGAAGCAGGAATGAAAACAAAAGGTTACAATTACGGAAAGGAGCAAGACATGGTTGGGGGAGTCGGGCCATCTGGTTCTCTATGAATGTGAGTTTAACTTAAAATATAAATTCTTTGTGTTTGTATAGAGGTATAGATGACAGATAAATGATGCTAATAATGATAGATAGAGACAGATAGACATATGTGTATGAGAAAGGTGGGTGGGTACAAAGATAAGCATGCATACATTTTATATTTCTCTTTCTTCTCTGAGAAGACTCATAAATAACACTACTAAGTAGTAATAAACACTTAAAAACTAGATCCTTAATTCTAATTTCATTCTCCTACAAAAGGCTAAGTAAGAGCCTTGGAAAAATGTTGATCCCAGGTTTGTAACAGAAAATGGCAAGATAAGTCTAAAAATGCTGTGCCAGAAAGTAAATGTTTGCTTAAAAAAAATAAGTGAGGGATTGTCAAGAGATAAAGGAGACATTGAAGTGGTATTAATATAAAAACAACTAAGTATTATAATCCATAGAACAAAATAATCCATCATTCCACCCCAATAAATGAATATGCAAATTAATATGACAGAAAAATAGCATGTTAAGGCACAATTTAAAAAAAATGTACAAGGAAAGATGGAGTTGTAAAGTATTGATTTGTATCTAATCTTTCTACAGATCATTTTGTGAAATTATCTTCAATAGTTTATAAAACCAAACGGTGAAATTTCATTGAGGTATCAGATATTTACATAGTACGAAAATATCTACATCAAGTTACTTATTTGTAACAAGGGAAAATAGGAACTTCACAGAGTAAGCCCTAAAAGATACTAAATTAATCAAGTGATCAAAGTAAATATTATCAAAAAGTGATAAAAATCTTTAGTCTGTAAGGATGCAAAGTGAACATAAATTCACTTTTATTTTTGTGTAGTTTATGCAAATATCAGTAGTCTATTTCATAATGGACTATATAGATTCTGCTCATGAATTGAACTACATAATTCTTTAAGTCCACTTACGTTTCGTCAGCAAAATCACTGTAATTCCATTATTTTTGTGTTTTAATTGATTTTCAGAATTAACCTATTAAAATATTATTTTGGCTAAATGCAGGTAACATTTCATTCAAGTTTTTTTCAACTTTGTTCTACAATACATTTTTATCCATATTTGTATCAAGAATAAATTTCAAACCTTGCTTAAAATTCCACTGGTACTCCAAAATGATAAACATATTTTGTCATTCTTCCCTTTTGTTGTAAACATTTGCTTTCATACCTATGTTTTTGGTTTTACTCCTAAATTTAATTTTCTGTGTTAGTAGAGGAAAAGACGCAATAGAAATTTAATTGTTCCAGCACCAAATTGTTGGGGGTATTCAGTGAAGATAATTGCATCGACAATGAAATATGACACTTTAAATTTGTTCTAACACTTACATTTTTACTACATTTTTCTGTCTTACTGCATTGTCTAGAATTACCATTCAATAAAAAATTAAATGGGAGAAAGTTGGTATATTCTAGTGCTCTTGATATTTAAAAGAATGCTTCTGACCTCCAACATAAAATATGATAATTACACTAGATTTGAAGTAGGTATACATAATTCAGTGTAGAGAAGTTTTCAGCTACTCTTGGTTTATTAAGAGCTTTTATGATTAACCAGTATTGCACTTTTTAGAATGTACTTTCTGATTCTAATGAAAAGATTAAATGGTATTTCAACTTAAGCTTTTAATGCAGTGTAATTCCATAATAGATTTGCTCATGGTAAACCAAACTTGCATGCACAGGATAAAGTCCACTTAACAGTATGTTCTATGTGTGTGTGTGTGTGTGTATATATATATATATATATTTTTTTTTTAAGATTTATTTATTTATAAATACAAGCTGGGGTACAGGCCAGAGGTGTGGGGCGGCGAGAGGGTTCACCAGAGACAGAGTGGGGAGCAGAACAGGCAGATCAGAAATACACTGCTGAGGGGAGCAGAGGGCGAGGCAGGAGAGGTCTGCCGCACCATGTGGGATTCTCCCCGGCTGGGCGTCGAACTAGCATTGCGCGCTGCCAACAGCTCCACAGCGCAGTGCTCAACCACTGTGTCACCAGGGAGGCCCATGTTCTATATTTTTTAATAGTTGTATTCAATTTGACAATTGAAGGATTTTTTTCACCTATTTTTTTAAGATTTATTTATTTATGCACACAAGCTGGGGTGTAGGCCAGAGGTGTGGGGTGGTGTGAGGATTCACCAGAGACAGAGTAGGGAGCAGAACAGGCAGATCAACTGAAATACACTGCTGAGGGGAGCAGCGGGCAAGGCAGAAGAGGTCTGCTGTGCCATGTTTTTCACCTATTTTCTTGTGTTGGTTTGAATTACAGTTTTCATTATTTAGTTCTTGTCTGATGTTCTATGGTATAAACATAAAACTCCAATGAGGCAACAGAAAGCTTAGGATGTGGCTCAAGCCTTCTGATGAAAAACCTTCTGTTGAACGCATCAAAAGTACGTGACATATCAGAGGAACTGAAACCTGCATTTCACTGAAAGCAATCATAGCAACAGTAACAACTGAAATTCAAATGTAACTCAAGTCTAGATTTATTAAAAGTTTCTTCTTTCCCCACACTATGAATTGAGATGAGGTATGTCCAATTAAAGATATAAACATTATTTACTGTAGTTTTTCCTGTTCTATTTGATATCTATGTTATAAATAAAAATAATGGAATATATAAAAATTCAAGAAAATTTAATCAATTGTTAAGAGAAAAAGTAGTCAGCACAGTAAAATTCAGAGATGACTCAGATTTCAAACTATGGTACATTGATATTGAAATGATAATGATTAATCCACTAGAGAAATGAGTGGAAAGTTGACTACATTTATATCAATAGGTATGTGGGGGATTTCAGCAGAGTGACAGAATTATAAAAATGAGAGGAATGTAACTCTTAGGGAAATATATGTCAAGCTCATCACTAGATTTGACCATAACTAAGGAAATAATTAATGAACATCAGTTTAGGTCAGTGCAAATTGCTCTAAATGAAACAGGAGTAGTAAAGGAAGGAGTAAAGTTTGAAAGAAAATAACAATAACATTTCCAAGTGTTAAAAAAACAAAATAAAACTCTCTAGTATATGATTGAGAGCCTAAAAAGAGAAGGAAAAGAATATAGAGCAGAAGAAATAATTGAAGAGATAACATAAGAGATATAGTCCCAAAATTATTATTTATATTCAATGATAAATCTAAAAAGCACAGACTTAAAATTCCAAGCCAATATATTGCAAGGAAGATAAGTAGTACATCTGCACACACATGTGCTTGCACCCACATGTACTCACATACCAAAATAAATTATATCATGTGTGTGCTTGTGAAAACTAAAATATTTTTTTATCAAAACTTATGAAAAAAAAACAAATCATATAGAGAGAGTAAAGATAAGAAGTGCTAATTTTATGCCAGAAATAATACTGGCCAGAAGAAAATTGAGTGACATTGCTATTTTATTGCAAGACAAACTATCAATTCAGAATTATTCACAAACCAAAATTTCTTCAAAATTAAAAGCTAGATAAACACCTTTTTAAATAGCAAAATCAGAATTTATTGCCAGCATATCTGGAAGGAGCAGGGTCTTGTGCAGAAGACCTAGAATTCAATTTTGTTGATGACAATTTCAGATGTATAATAGACAATCATGAGACAATGTTCAATAGACAATTGAATACACACACGTGTGTGTGTGTGTGTGTGTGTGTGTGTGTGTGTGTGTCTTTTTTTTTTTTTCTGGGCAGAAATCTGAGCTAGAATCTGAAATTGAGAATCATCTGTAATACAAATTAAGTACAATTAAATTCATTTATCTTGAAAGTGATTTTCAAAGGGGAAGCAATCAAAGTACTGAATCTGGGTAACTAAAAAACTAACAGGTAAGATGATCAGAACAAAAAGGGAAATTGAGGCTCAACTGACACCACCTATAGGAGAATAATTGGGTAACAGTGGGGTACTGGTAAGTCAGAGAAGAAGGAGCTGAGTGAAAAAGGTCAGAAGGGGAAGACAAATTCTGTATGATTTCATTCACTCATATGTGGTATAGAAATCAAAACAATGGGACTGACAAAACTAAACCAAAACAAACCTTAGAAATAAATTGAAGGATTGAGGAACTAGGGGAAAGATTGCAGGAGTGGGGACAAAAGGTCAAGGGGACCCAATGGTCTGTGGTAAAGGACTGTGGATGCTTTGGTGGTTCAGGTGGTGTGGTTACATCCAGCTAAAGAGATATGAACCCATTTCTCTACATCATAGACAGTGTTGTAAACCATTGCTACCTCAATTAAAAAAGAAAAAGAATCTGAAAAACATTTGACTCAACTATTTGGAAGAGGAAGTGTGACTCTGATAAAAATAATTTCCTTTGTCGCAGACATTTTGTATCAAATGTTGAAAAAGATCTAAGTTCTCAATTTCTAAAAATGAGCCACACTTGCAATGGTTATGGTTGTATTCCACTGTCAGACAATTTGAGAGCAGGAAAAATGAGTTCAGAGAGTATATTCAACAGAATGTAAGCTTGCCTAGGTCTATATGTGCATATTGCATGAGTATGTATGTATAAAATATGTACATGTGATGTGGATACATATATGGAATTTAGAGATCTACTAAATCAAGTAGATCAAGATATAATCGATAATAAACATCTAGATAAATGTTTTGCTATGACTTAAAGGATTTGATGCTACTTACATTATCAGAAATATATCAAGGAAATAATGGCTTATATTAGTAATCCAGTATATAAAGCTATAATTGATTACCTATTGGAGTTGTATTTTTATAAAAAGACAAAAGGGATGTACATTAGGGAAGCTAAATATTGGTATCCAAATGCTGGCATGTTTATAAAGAGACATATATATATAATTTTTGTTTAAGAGATATGCCATTATATGCAAGTGTCTGGACATAGGATGACAACATTTTAATTTATTTCATTAATTTTTGTGTGAGTAGTTTAAGCCTCAGAAAACCTGTTTTCAGTTCATATCAATTTTCTACTCACACACACCTACACACAGATAAATTCTATAAAATGTCACAGCTGAGTCACCGCTGTGGTCAAATCTTGGCAAGATAGCCTCCAGTTGTAACTGAGGAGATACAGAAAAGTGGGATATTTAGAAAAAAAAAGACTTATTTTTATTTATTTATGCATACAAGAACTGGGGTGCAGGCCAGACAGGCAGTGAGAGGATTCACCAGAGACAGAGTGGGAAGCAGACTAGGCATTTGTACTGAAATACACTGCTGAGGGGAGCAGCAGGCAAGAAAGAAGAGGTCTGCTGCACCACTTGGATTCGCTTCCTGGCTGGTTATGGAACTCCTGCCACAGCGGCTGGCAGTCGCTTTAACCCCTTTGCCACCAGGGAGGCCCAGAAAATTGGATCTTTATCCCAACCTGAGAAATAGGTATTTTTTTATAGTTCTAGGTTTCGATATTTCATAGTCAATATTGGACATGGTAACCTCAAGCATTTTTGTTTTCTTTTTTTTTTAATTTTTTTAAAGATTTATTTTTTATTTATACATACAAGCTAGGGTACAGGCCAGAGGCGTGGGGCGGCGAGAGGGCTCACCAGAGACAGAGTGGGGAGCAGAACAGGCAGATCAGAAGTACGCTGCTGAGGGGAGCAGCGGGCGAGGCAGGAGAGGTCTGCTGCACCATGTGGGATTCTCCATGGCCGGGCGTCGAACTCGCATCGCCACTGCCAACAGCTCCACAGCGCCGCGCTCAACCTCTGCGCCACCAGGGGGGCCTCCAGTGAAACCTTGAACACTAAGAAAGGGGGAGGAGAAATTTCAAAATTTGTACTGACAAAATATGTGTGAAAGGATGATCAGGCAATGTGAGGAGACTTTAATTTTTGATGGGACTTTATAAATCAGCTAATGATGTATTCTATCAAAGATAATAGGGGACAAGCTGAATATTGGTCAAATAAGTCACAATCCATGTTGCAACTGAGATAAAATTAGGGACAGACATTAGAATGTAATCATCAGAACTCATGAAAAACAGACATATATATTTTATTGGTTTCTTTTTCACGTCTCTCAAAATTAGAGTAATTGAGAAAATATTAACAAAAATAATAAAGCATTATATCTACATGTCTTTAATTCCAGGGTGAGCAGAATGGATTGCTAGTAGGTGTGCAGAAAATATAGAAAGGAATGGGAAAACTTTCTTATCAAATTCAGATTCTTAAGTTAGTGGGGAAAAACTAGCTCTATTTTCTGATTTAATTGTTTTAAGATGGGAGTCCATACATTAGAATATATATATAATATATATGCATATATACATATTTTTTTTTCAAATTTCAACAGGTGATGCTCTATATAACAATCTGTAGGGAACTGATCCTCTTGAAATACCCAGTTAATTTGATAGAATGAGTTAAATATGATAGCCTCTGGGTGGGTTTCATCTCACATACATTTAAAAGATAATATATAATCCTGTTGTGCAGTGTATACTTTCATTAAAATATATCAATTTAAATAAAAGGTAACCCTTTAAATAACAGAAGTTTTATGATCTGGGGTACTGACAAACCTACCACTATTCAGTATCAGGATATAGGCAAATAGCATGTTTATCTAATTCTCGTAATTCGGAATATGGAAGTTACCATTCTGTCACTTTTAGTAAATTTTCACATCTATGACAATATCTTCAATAAATTCCAAGTTTTATTTTTTAAATATTTGTAAGAAATGGTTTGATTAAATTTAGTTGGTCACATAATTGAATGAAAAAGCAAATCACAAATATAAAATGTATGATTTTTGTTCTTTTTACTGTATTGCATGACATTTTAACTACTCTCAATGATGCATTCATATTAATAATTTTATGTCTTCAATTATTTTACTACATATAAATATCTTCATATATTCCAAATACCAGATTCACAATGTCCTTAAAATAATTCTTAGTGAATGATTGTCAAGTTAAAGAATGCTTTGAAAACAAATGAAATTATTTATATGCCAAATTCTGCCTCATTATATACTCAATATATCAATAAAATGAAATTATCTTCATATAATTTATTCCTGTTAATGAATGCTAGAAATAAGAAAATGGTGATAGATTAAATGTATAGCAAATTTTTGATCAAACAACAGGTTTCAACTGACAGTAAAGAATACCATTCCCTGAGGATAGATTTTTAGCTCTAGTCATTTATTTTAAGGCAACCAAGTTAATTCATAATTATAAATCTCATGAGACATCTATATGAATTTAATATTAGATTACAAATTTTTCGTAAGAAATAAAATTGTCTGATAAACTAAATATTTTGCCTAGGCTAGTCCAGAATGTTAGTTACAGAAACCAAGCATTAGTGGGAAAAATAACATCCAGCTGTATCTATGTCTATATCAGATGTATGCACTCGCTGTCTCTCTCTCTCAATTTACTTACATGTTATGAATATTACTGAATTTTCCTTATATTATGCAGTGTGATTTAAAAAATTAGTAAACTGATATATTTTAAAATAATTTTTATTATACAATATTAATGTGGTAAACCGCTCTCTGATATGTTAAATTGGCAAAATTTGTGTTAGAAACTTTTTGTCCTGCTTTGCCCACTACCTTATCATATCAACATCAGTTTTGCATTACATTACCAAAACTCTGAAGATGAGACAAGGGATGTGTTTATTACTTGGAAAAAAAAATAGTTCTGAAAGGTTGGTTGAAGTGTACACTATTAGGAAGAACTAAAATGCTATTCATATTTTTAGTCTAATTTCATTTTTATCACCTAATAAAATTTTAGGATTCTTCAAATATAAATGATAAAACCTAATGTGAGTGGGTTCTATAGGAATGATCTGTTACAGCTTTATTTAAAATGCTTCAGATAGAATAAAATAATGTTAAATGTTAACTTTTCACTCAGTCCTGGTTTATAGCTAACTGCTTTTATAAGTTAGGGTCAGTGTTTTTTTTTTTTTTTTTTTTCTTTCTTCAGTTTTCTGCACTTCAGTTTGTAATATTTAAAAGGGAAAAATAACACTAAGTATATGTCAATATAAAGCTTAATTGGGACCCTAATATTTGATCAGTTAATGTCAGTCCTTCTTTTTGTACTTCATCTTTTCTAACCTATTTATGTTAATTCCATTCTCTGACTCAATAATTTCTCACAGGTATATAAGCATTTTCTAAACTTTCATTTTTCTCTACTCCTGTATATAAATTGCTTGTAGTGCCTCTTTCTCCTAAATGTTAACAAATTATAATGGGAGACTAGAGGAAAGAAAAGTAGGTATATTTTTCATACTATTCTTGTGCTAAATTAATTCTGAGTCATCCTACTCAGAATTTCCTTAGCGCATTGCATAATGAATATGTAAGCAATTAAACACTAGGCTGACTTTTTTAGCAATGGGATAATATTTTAAACATTTACTTCTGGGAAGGGAAAATGTTCATATTTAACTCAAGTCTTAAACTGATCTCATAGAGGTGAACTTTCAGAAATATTATTTTCAATAATAATATATAACACACATTATAACATGAGGAAACAGAAATAGAACTCTCTATAATTTTTGTCTTGAACTCAAAATTTGAATGTTAGATTAAAAGTACTGAGAATTTTTGTTTATTTGAACATGAGCAATAAACTGTTCTTTTAGCAAATACTAATTTTTATGAAATTACACATTATACAAATATTTCATTTTCATGAAATCGCCTTAACTGGAAATGTGTACTAATGTATTAAAAGTTCAACACATCTCAATTTGTTTAGATTAAGATGTTAAAAGCCTATGCATTTGTATAAGCAGCTATTAAAATGGAAGTGACAATTTATAGACAGTATATTCAGGAGCTGATTTATGTCTAATATATACCCAGAGTCAGATTCACAAATATATTATCTTTTATAAGTTTCATAAAAAGTGATGAAAGTGAATGGTATATCCATATTTTGATTGAGATTCCTATTACAATTTATATAAATTCCATTCTTAAATTTTGACTTCCCAAAGGGAGTTTCACAATTAAAAGGATCATTAAAACTAGTTCTAAACAGAAAATTTAAATATTCTTTTCTTTTTTTGGTTGTTAGTAAACAACTTTATTTTATAGAGTACATTTATTCTCTCTGAACTTCTAAAATAGTTCATGTCTATTTTCAACTCTTCATGTTAAAAACTGTAGTTCTAAGTTCAGTACATGAGTGTTTATTTTAAATGAATGTAGTCCTTAAAAGTATGTATCTTTGTAGTGTTTATTATCTGCTTCATTATGATGGCCAACTAAAATATTGTTTGTTTGGAACATAAAATTCCATATACTTGTGAGTCATTTTATAGCACAAATAATTCATTGTGGCACAAAGAATCCTTCATATTTTATATCAAGTTCCAGGCCGCTGCAGCCTGTGGTCCAGCTGACTGTACAATGCATTCCTTCAGGCCCTGCTGGTCAGATAGGCTGTGCTGTGTAAGACTCAGTTTTAAGTTGTCAAGAGCAACTGATGCATTTTTACTCCAAATATAAGTGAAAAATTCATGTCTGCTTACTAAATGCTTCAGTGCCCTTACCTGTATATGATTAAATGGTAGAAATAACAATGTCTAATTAGGTAATATAAATTTCCTGGAAAGTGTATCTGTGTTTCCCTCTCATATATATTGTTTCATGTATTTTGACATAAGAAGTAGAAGTACATTCTTCAAAATTGATATTGCACTATATTTATATTCTCTCAGGTGATAAAAATTAAATCCTATAGAACGTGTTTCAAATATCATATTGCTTTCCAGTATACTCTGCCTTATGAACCTGCTTCTACTTGGCAGTTTTAAGTCTGCATTTGTTGGGTTGTCATGTAAGCTTCCAATATCTTAATTATCAACTAAAGTAAAAATTTAAGAGAAATTTTAATTCCTTTGATTCAAATTGTTTAAGAAAGGTAGCAGAGAAAACAGTACCTTGTTTTGGCCAAAATTTAAAATAATGTTTAATATACTTAGAGAATTCTAATGTATCAATAAAAAAGAAAACTGTTCTGCCACAATACTTGAGATTTTGAAATCAAGTGGCTCGTACATAGTAAATCTATTGTGTAACTCATGTCATGCCATTTGCTTGAATGAAGACCATTATTTTGGCTCATTGTTTTCACTTATTAACTTAAATAAGTTTTTAATGTCCTATTGTGGACCTAGATTTATCTCTATAGAGTAATGTTCTCATTTTTCTGCAAATGAATAAATGCATGGTAAATTTGATGTGTAAATTTCAATACTACTAATGGGAGTTAGTAACAGCGGCTTCTTCAGCTCTATTTCTCAGCAATGATTAGTGAAACATTTCATTTGTTCTTCAGATTTCAATCTACGGAACTCACATGTGCTATTTCCCCACTTCAAATGGACAGTTAAATAAGTTAATGTAGCTTACAGAAGTATCTTTTATCTGCTCAAATGTTGGCCAAAAGATTTTAAAAGGCTGTGAATACAAGATATAATACTTTTGAATAATTTATATGCATGTCTAGAGAAATAAAAGCTACAAAACAATAAATATTATTCTTACATATCAATTTAATGTTCCTAGTACAAACTTGATCAATGCTAAAAGATAAATAGACGTATTATCTTTCATTTATTTAACTCGAATTCAGTGGATGGCTACACATGGAAACCTGAAGACTTAAGATAGCGTGTTGCACTGGCCCTTCTTAACAAAGAAATGTGAGTGGTTGTATAAACCCCCCTCGTAAGAGCAGGAAATGCACAAGTTTCAGGAATGCATAGTCTTTCTGCTGTATATGGGAGTTCCATTAATTCACTGTAAACCACAATTGTCACCATTTGGGTCAACTGAAATGAAAGCCTCAACAAAATTTGAGCATTATGTCAAGAATCAGCGGACAATAATATACTAGCAGAGGCAACTAAAAGAGAATCCCCATTCATCCTGAAAACGTTGTGGGGTATAGGATTGCTTCCCATCCACGAAGAACACAGTGGCACTTTGGCGCTTACATTTATAAGAATTGATCTCTGTCTAAAAGTTGATCTTAAAACAGAAAGAAATGTCATTTATGAAAATTACAAAGGTGTATATATATACACACCAGGTCTTCATAGCACTAAGTGTATTCTTCTGAAGTTATTACAAAAATGTTTGTCAAAATAGTTGGAAATTACTTAGGAAGACTTGTATAAAAAGCATTATTAAACTGTCAAAAATAAGTAATGATAAAATTTTCAGTACAGTCCCTGCTATATATATACATACACACAGATATATGCACTATGTATATAGAATATATACATAAACTATATATGGAAACACTATATTTTTTTAGTTTTTAATATCTGCAGAATTACAAGAATTATAAGCATTCACCAATGTCATTAATCTTCTAAACCAAAATAAACATGGTTTATTATTGTTGAATAGTACATGACATAATTTTAATGTATATATAAAATTAGCATGGTTCCAGTTTCCAGCTAAAATAATATTACAAAAGTGTAATTATTCAAAAAAATATTTCTGAAAGATCTCTGATAGTTTAGCCCTGGATATTCTATTTCAGGTAAAATTGTATTTGCACATTTTTTAAATTAAAGGATATTATTTTTAAAGCACTTTAGGTTTGGATTAAAATTAAGCAAAAGAATAAAACCTTCTTATATGCTCTCTCACGATTATATAGTTTCTTACCTTGATAAATTAATATTAATTAAAAACTATTTTGGTTCATACTGCACATTTTAAAAAACTCAATAACAAATTATTAATACGAAGAAAAATGAGAGGTAATCTAAGGGAAGATTTAATGTATATATGTATTTTTTTAAAGATTTATTTATTTATGTATACAAGCTGGGGTACAGGCCAGAGGCATGGGGCGGCGAGAGGGCTTACCAGAGACAGAGTGGGGAGCAGAACAGGCAGAGCAACGGAAATACACTGCTGAGGGGGACAGTGGGCTAGACAGGAGAGGTCTGCCGTGCCATGTGTGAATCACCCTGGCCGGCCATCGAACTCAAGTCGCTGCTGCCGAAAGCTCCACAGCACAGCGTTTAACCACTGCGCCACCCGGGAGGCACAGATTTAATGTATGTTACATTTATACAAAATTTAAGTATGATATTAAAAAAATTTAAAAGCATGCATGGCTATAGTGAAAAGGCAAAAATCATATGTATGGTATATCTTGTGAGTTACCTTTTCTTAATAAAAATTATTACTAATTTCTAGGAAGAAGAATATGATAAAAATGAAATTTTCTGCTATAAAAATAAGTAATCTTATTGCATTTTATAAATTTGTGTTTGCCTACCTAAATGGCATAGTAACGTAGCACTGAGAGTAAGAGGCATGAGTTCTAAATTAATGAAGGCATGGAAAAATTGCCATTCTGGAATTCAAGTTGCCACTGGCTTTTGCTTTCTTAGAGTCTCTGCTCCTTACTCCCCTCCTGTTTGTTGGTCTAAATCTTTTTTCTATTTCCTTACCATTTTCTTATCTTTGCTTACTCTTCTGATCTACTGGGATGGAAACTCAATTACCGGTATTTAGTGTTTTTAAATAACTTGATAGAATAATCTTTTAGAATATATTTGTTAAGGGTTGGCTTTCCTTTAAAAAAATAGATCTTAGGTTTGAAGTTTAATACAGCTCTTGAACATGAAATAATTATTTAAGGTTTCTAAATATAAATTGGCCCTTACACAAATTTGAATTAATCATCTCTATTCCTGCACTTAAAGTTTCTTTTGTGCTTTTGCTCAAATGTCTACTTGGTATCTACGTGTGTCATAGTGTGCCAGTTTGTCTTTTTATATTTTGGTCCTGTAGAAATCAATTTATACCTTATAATCGAATTAGACTTTGGAATTTCCTATTATAACTCATTCAGACAGCATACCAAAATTGGAATATTGTAGAAAAGACAGAGATGGATTATTTAATTAGTTCATGCCATTTAGTTCTTACAGACATCTGGGGAAAATACTATAAATTAAAATAATATATAAATAGTCACTTGATTTTTAATTCCATGTAGGATAAAATCAATAAAATAAAATACAGGGCCTTCCTGGTGGCACAGCAGTAAAGTGCTGCGCTGTGGAGCTGTCGGCAGCTGCGACACGAGTTTGATGCCCAGATGGGGAAATTCCCATTGGCATGGCAGACCTCTCCTGCCTTGTCCACTACTCCCCTCAGCAGTGTGTTTCTGTCGATCTGCTTTTTCTACTCCCCACTCTGTCTCTAGTGAATCCTCTCGCCGCCCCACACCTCTGGTCTGTACCCCAGCTTGTAGGCATTAATAAATAAATCTTAAAAATAAAATAAAAATTAAAAATACGGACTTTTAGTATTATATAATTTTAGAAAAGTTAATATGTTTATATTGCTACTCAATATTTTTACAGTAACAGCTTACACATTTTGAATTTTATTAGTGAATAATGAGTATTTTTGACAGGCTACTTTTATTTATCATCTTTACTTTGTTTTAAGATTTGGCAATATAGAGACCTATTTTGGTCATTGTTTTATTTTGTGCGTAGTCTGTAAAGTTGAAGGTTTTTTTATTATTAAAATAGTAATTTAATTATGACATTGTTTCGGTAGACATTTATTTACATTTTTCCTACTAAATAAATTCGAAGTTTTACAAGGTAATTAATATATTTACTATTCTTTAATGGTCCCATGGAATTACCCATTATTCAGCTAATGAAGCTAATCATATCTTTCTCTATTCTTTGATAGGAAAGAAGAAAAATAATTGAGATTCATAGCAAGGAATAAACTTGAGAAGTAATAAATTTCTCAAAAGAATTCTCTGCCCAATCTCTGTTTACCCACTTCATTTCATATTCTTAACAGCATTTGGGAGGGCTAAAGACTCATAAAGTCTATTTTTAGTGACATTCTTTGAACCTCTTTGTAGTTAACAATTAAACCTAATATTTCCTATTATTTTTACTTCTGTGATTTACGTAGTTTTTCAAAACATGAAATCAGCATTTCTGTTATTACCTAAAAATATTTGTTAAACATTTAGAGATCGTTATTGTACAGTCATGTTGAATTTTTTCAGTAATACCTGAAAGGAAAATAATACAGGCGGAACTGTAATTCTACATTTCAACCACTGTGTAACTATAGACATTTGTTAAATTTTGTGATTTTTCTTCCTTTACTTCCTTTACTTTATTTTCACTGAGAATATATATATATATATCCCTTTTCATTTCGTAATTGTCGTCTCATGTGTCAGTAAGGAAAACCCATTCTTTCTATTTTTAATCTCTCGCTGATGATGGTAATAGTCACTGCATGGTATTCAATGAATATAATTAGATTGATAATTTTAAGAACCTAATCTACTTCAATTGGGAAATAATGGTTCAGAGAATATAAAGATGTTGGAAAACCATTTTGTTCTCAGTCAGACTGATTTTCGTAGAACAAATCCTTAAACCAATTATACAGTCTCAAGCACAGAAATTCAATCTCATGACTTTACCATGTATACTTACTCTCAGGACCCCATTATGTATCTTTTATTCATGAGATATTCTTTAAAATCAGACTTTAATGTCTATCAGCTTGATTTTCATTTCCTTGGAAAGTCCTAGAGTGATTGTAAACCAAAATGTTTAAAAAACAAAGTCATCGCAAGGCTCTTTAATATGAACTGCATTTTGTTTCCTCTTTCAATCAACGAATCTCCATTCTTCAGGTAGCCAAAGAAGAAACCAGTTTGTGATATTTGTGGGTATTTTTTCTTACACCTACTAAATTCAATAACTTAAGATATGATTCTATTTTTAATTTGTATATGATAATAATATTTACCAGTATGTCATTAGATACTGTAAAAATAGCCCCTCAAATTTCTTAATTCCATACCCAAACTTGCTACTCTGGAGTTCACTTACTTTGCTTTATTCAGTTCCTAATATGTAAAATATTATACACTATATTATATATATATATATATTATCTATATATAATATAATATATAATGTATATATATTATAATTAACTATATATATATATATAATGTAAGTATGAACATATCAATCCCCCATTTAAAATAATTTGAAATAAATTTGTTAATGAGATTTTCTTTTTCTAGTCTTACCTTATTAAAACCCATGATTTATATTGCAATTAAATTGACATTTGTATTCTGTAAATCTGATGTAGTCACCTTGCTTACAATAAAACCTTTCAAGTTCAATTTTTCTCTATTACATGCAGATAAATCTGATTGGTACTTTTCCTTCTAAATCATCACAAATCATTTTGTCATATCTTGTGAAAACATTTTCAATAAATATTTGTTAGCATAAGTTGAACTGAACTACCTGCCAGAAAATGCCATAATCATTGATGGCATTCATTATTTATTAATGTTACCATTAATTACTAGTCAATTACAAATTATTTTTGTCATTCTTAGTGATTAAAACCATAGTATTTTTTAGTGAAGTTTGCGATTAACACGTTTTGTTTCATGATACACACATACACACACACACACACATTTTTACATGAAAGACATTGAAATATTTTGCCTAAATATATTTGCCAGTCTACACCCTGGTAGTCCTCTTTTTTAATGATAAATTCCAAAGTTGTTTGGGTCAGAACTACTCAACCACCTCCACACCTGTTATCCCTATATGGCTATCTAATAGTCACTTCCCATGTAGATTGTTCCAAGTTAATTGCATCATCACCTCATAGAAATATATACTGATTTTTTTTTTCATTCAAGAGAATATTACCCTTTGCATTGTCCAGGATGGACATCTAAGCATAGTCTTAACTAGATTACTAAAATAACCATCTAACTGAATGTTCTTTCCCTAAAACTCATTATTTGCATTGCCATTAAATTGCCTTTTGCAATCTGCAAAGCTGATCATTTCCTTGCTTCCTATAAAACAGTCATTGTTCATCAGATGCATACTTAACTAGTCCAATAGCTGGGCAGTATTTTTTTTATATAATGAGATGGACTCAAAATCAAGTTCTAGGTTGTATGCTTGTGTGATTTTGGAAATAATTATCTGCTCTCCATTATCATAGTTTTCTCATATCTGAAATGGACTGATAGAAAATAATTAAAATGCAAAGAACTTTGAACAGTGGCATAATCAAACAAATGCTAGGAAAAGTTAAGTGTCCATGGAGCAGAGACATGTGTTATGTAGTATTACAATAAGCTGGATCAACTTAGTATATTTTCCATCATCAGAAACATCACTGAGCTTTGCCTTTCAGCAGCTGGGAAAAATAATTGTGTTTGTATTCATTATCATTTTCGGTTGGTACATTTATGGATGCCTTGCAAAAACTTATTGATGGGATGAAGACGGCATCAGGTAGTGTAGGTGAAAGCTCTATGTAATCAGTGTGGTAGCCTCAGGCTCCGTTATGAATATGAACTTCGAAGATACACCTTAGTTTTAATTTCTGGTGGCCTTGTGAATCTAGACAATTATGCAATCTTTTTGAATTCCAATGTAATTGGAAAAATAATATAATAATAATGGAACAACAATAAATATTATCCCAATATAATTGGAATAATATTTCCCATCAGTAAAATGGGACTAGTAATATTTTCTAATTAATGAGGCAATTGATGTCATATGCCAATTGCAGGCATGTGCTGTTGTAAAATCTCTACCATCATTTTGGGGGAAAAAAAGGACAACTAGAAATAAAGTAGACAAAAATATCTGAATGGAATTCATACTATAAAGTGTCTTACATATCCAGTAAAGCAAATTAGTGCTATTTTATTAAGCAGTAATGTTGTAAGATGAAATTTATATGCTGGGAATAGGAAGGCAAACAATCTACTGAAAAGTTAGAATAGATAGAAAACTTCAGCCTAATTTAAAAAATCATGTTTGTTTAAGGGACAAGTTCATGTAAATATTCTCTTTAGTCATTGCATTCTGACTTTTATAAATATTAGTTTACTTGAGTAAATTCTTTATTATTTATAAGAAGTAATGGCCTATATTGCTCCCTTAATTCTGTATATTACTGTACAATAGAGTATTTCTCCCCATTATACAAAGGTTACTGTAAATTATCTTTTCAAAATTCAATGTCTTAAAACGTACTTCTCCCCAAAACAAAATAAAATAAAATTGTCATTAATCTATTTTTTCCAGGCTTTTTTTTTTCTCAAGAACAAAAGCTATGGAAGAGTTTTAGCATTTCCTTCAAAAATGGAATTGCTTGCTAAATTGCTCTCTAGGCACTAAGTCAAAATTCTTTTAGATCTGAATTATGTGAAAAAGTGAGAGCTTTCTTGGAAATCATGTGAGCATTATAAGCATTTTTTAAAATGA
This sequence comes from Scalopus aquaticus, assembly GCA_004024925.1. NCBI lineage: Eukaryota > Metazoa > Chordata > Mammalia > Eulipotyphla > Talpidae > Scalopus > Scalopus aquaticus. The sequence goes on from PVIJ01008599.1 coordinate 56,536, forward strand.
AAGCTTGTGATTAATACAGGAAATTAAATTCTCATTGACAATTTAATTGTCTTGATTCTCCAATGAGTTTAATACTGTTCAAATATAAATAAGTTGGGTGGTTCAAAAGTCAGGATCTTTAAATAATCTTTAGTAGCATTGTATTTATAAGTAATGTTATAAATTACGACTTTGGAAATACATCACAAATTAGTAAGCAGTTTGGAATCTTTAGCATTCTCACCGGCTGGCATGGACTTGTGACATATTTGGGTATTGTGCAGTCTTAATAAATTCTGTATGAGAAAGGCCTCCCTGGTGGTGCAGTGAGTTAAGCGCAGCACTGTGGCGCTGTCCACAGAGAGTTCGATGCCCAGCCAGGTTGCTCCCCACATGGTGTAGCAGACCTCCTCTGCCTCGCCCCCTGCTACCTCAGCAGTGTGTTTCAGTTGATCTGCCTGTTCTGCTCCCCACTCTGTCTCTGGTGAACCCTCTTGCCACCCCATGTCTCTGGCCTGTACTCCAGCTTGTATGCAAAAATAAATAAATCTTTATGAGATAAATCTTTATTCTGTATGAGAATAGTGGATATTTCTCAATTAAGAAAGTCCAATGCAATGACTAACAAACTCACACTATTCTTAAATATGAAAGAGTTAAAAAATGAATGCTCCAAAAAATGGAATTCTGAACGACAATGCAAAATTCCTCTTAGGAATTGTATTATTTGAGGGGTTTGAGTGCATCAGATGACAACATTTAGTAATTCTCAGCACCCCATTATTCCTGACATTTGTGCATAGACAGACAGAAGTCCCAAATAGGCATGAGAGTAAAATGGAAGCTAAGAGAAAAATATAACTGTAAAAATGCATTGTATTATAAAAAAAAAATTACCTCTACATATGCTGCTTAATTTCTTAGAAAAGTACTTAGCAGTTCTTTTTATGTATAAACATAGAATCTGGAGATAACTTAAAATGCAGATTTTGGTTCAGCAGATTTGGAAACAACAAGGCTTTTACATTTTTAACAAACTTTGAAATATTATCACTATAACTGCTCTGTGAATTACATATATTGAAAGTAATTGTGATAAAGATTCCTTTACTTCTCATTCAGTATTTTAATTATATGTATTGGAAAATGAGAAGATGCAGAATTTTCTACCATTACCTTAAAAATAATTTTACATGTTTTTCCTGATATCTTTTTTATTATGTTTACCTATCAGCTCTCAAAATATAATGAAATAATCAGATAAGTTAGTTTTAGTTAATATTATTCATATTTTGGAAACAAAGTCCATTTATTTTTTTTTTTAATTCAGAGCTAGTCTCTCATGATAGTACCCCATTTGAGGAGGAGAATTGGAATAGTGTGAACTTCTTCCATTTTTCCATTTTGAGTTTTCTGATTTATTTTGAGCGTGTTTGTCATTCACACTGGCAATAAAGTTGCTTGGTATCATTTATAATTTTTTGCCTAGTTTCTTCTTATTCTTATAATTATTTTGATTATTCATTAAGCATAGTAATGTTGATTCCTTCTTTTTCTTTTAGAGGTCTCAAGCTTAAAAAAAAATTCCAAATGCCTTTTCAAAAAATATAATAACCATGCAGAATGAGTTCCACTTTATCATTAATATCAAGGAATTATAATATAGGCAAGTAAGGGGCTTCATAAAAGAAGACACACAGACTTTTGCCTTTAGAAATAACAATAAGCTACTAAAGTTAAGATGAAATGTCACAGGTATTAAGTAAAGAAAAGCTCATGCTAATATTTCCAATAATTACACATGGTACCTTTTTCTTCTCTTTTTTTGCACATTCTGAAAAGAGCATACACAAAGCCTTTTGCTCTATATTTCCTTGATAATTGTATTTACTTATTGATTGAAGTAGCATTTTTTTGTATCTTGCTAGTGTTCAACAGTATAGGATCTCCCCCTCAGATATAGTCACCATGGCACTCCCACCACCAAAGTCTCCGTCATCCCCACCATAGTCTTTGTGCTCTCTCCCCTCACTGTTCTCACCTCTTTCCCTCCCCCTCAACCTCTGGATGTTCAATTCTGTGGTCAATTTCAAGGGTGGATCAAAAAGTTTGTCTTTCTCTGACCCTTTGTTCAGTTTTCTTTATTCCACAAATAAGTGACACCATTTGGGATTTATCTATCTCCTTTAGTATAAGCCCTTCCAGCTCCATCCATGTCTATGCAAATGGTGTGATGGCATGAGGATTTTTGATTGCTAAATAGTACTCCATTCTCTCTCTGTCTCTCTCTGTGCTTCTCTCTCTGCCTAATATATTCTTGATCCACTCTCCTGTTTCTGGTTGTTTCCATATCTTGCCTTTGTAAATATGCTGCTATAAACATAGCAAAGAAGATTGCTGTGTTGTGTGGCAGAGAGTCTCTGAAAATCTGGTTAGATTGATGAACTTATTTTCTAAAAGTAAAATGATTTCTTTTTCTGGTAGCTTGTATATAGTCTAAATATATAATAGTGTTTTCTGTTTTCAGTGGTGTTTGAACATGAAATAGGAAGTAACTAAACAAATAATTGTTAGATAGGCACTGTCATGCACACAAACACTCACACACTCACATACACTCACTCATTCACTTGTGTTTTGCAGCAATAGTGTTTCTTGGTCAAATATGAGTAAATCATAGTTGATATTCCTACAAGGATAAGCATTTCATGATATAAAGGACTTGAATGAAAAATGTTGTTAGCATTTTAGATAGGAAAATTGATTATTATTGGCTTGCCTAAGAGGGTATTCATTCAGGTGAGGATGTTAAAAGCATAGTTCAAGAAAATCTTACACCAATGTTTACTGTTAAGGTAACGTTGAACCTACTTGACATAACTGCTGAAACTTAATCTTTCTAATTTCTTCCTTTATTGTCTTACTGCAATTTTTGTATGTACCCAATAAATGCATATTTAATACTCTAGGGATACAAAATGCTCTCCAAACTGTCCTTTAGCTAATTCATTTTCTTGTATCTGTAATATCCGACTTTTCTTTCATTTACTCATGTTTCAGAGCCAAGGTGTTGATTTTCACTTATCCACCATTACCTCCGTCAAAATTAATTTTTCCTTAGATGGTGTTTCTGTAGCACTTTGCTAATTTTAAGTACTTCAACTTCATTTTTAAGTTACTATGTTGCTGTGAGTGTCCAAAGGTGGGCATTTTATGTATTTATCTTTTTAACATTAGCACCTAAAAGAAGGGATGCATGAAATATACTCAGTTTTGCCAACTTATTAAACCATCATGAATGGAAGAAGACATGAAGCAGATATTGTATAATAGAAAGAGCTCAGATCTTTAAATGTCTCATTAGTGGAATTTCATTGTTGGGTATGAACTAGGTTAACAAGAATAACTAAAACTCTAGTCCAACAGAGTGTATGATTATATTTTAAAATGTTCCAAATTTTACAGATGGAATATATCATGTTGTTGTAATTTTAACTTGCTTTTATTTCTACTATGAGTACGGTTGAACATATTTTCACCTGATTAAAATTGTTGCAAGTTATGGCAAGTAAATTTCACATTTAACAAAGCAGCATGTGAAGATAACACTTGTTAACAGTGATATCGTTACTGACTTAAAAAGGCCCTAATCTGTAGTATCTTGGTGTGCTGAACATGAATATAACCCTGAAAAAATTTTATTAGCTCTCGTTTTGAAGATATTTCATATAATTCATTTTATATGTTTCACTGTGAAAATTTATCCAGTAGGATTGCAACCACATCCTAAATCAGCCTAGAATGATGTACTATTGCATCACATTGCATAATACCATCATGGACACATCATCCAGAGTTGATTGCATCATTTCCTGATGCAATGCACTACTACTGCCAGGCAGCTGCTGAAGTGAGCTGTCGTCAGCAGTGCACTATAGAAAGCCCGGTTAGAAAGGTTGAGCATTGAAAATGTTTCAGACTTTGTGCGAGACAGTTGAAGCTACTGTTCCATAGAACTGTTATTATTTTATCCATTTAGGCACAATACATAGCAGTAATGCCTCAAAAGTGCATTACTAGTGTGGACAATTTCTGCTCTATTTGTGAGGAAGTGATATTTTCCAACCAGAAGAAAATTATCACTTAGATGCAAGGTTGGTGACCAAGACAAGCCTTGGGCCCCGCATATATGCTATGCTACATCTACAACACAGCTTTCACAGTGGTTCAATGGCAAATGACTGTCAATGCCATTTGCAGTCCCCAGGGTGTGGAGAGAGCCAACCAACCACATAAAAGACTGCTACTTCTGCTTGGTTCTACCTCTTTCCAGCAGAATAACAAAGCAAAAGAAGTCGAGAATAGTCTACCCAAACATTCTGTCTGCATTGAGACGAGTTCCACACAGTAAGACTTCCTATTCCAGAACCTCCAGCACAATATACTCTTGATTCATCTGATGAGGACAAGGGTGAGCTGACCTTTTCTTCTCCTGTTCCATCAGCATGCAGTGATTTTCACTGTGGTGCATCATCAACCCCCACACACACACACACTAACATAGGAAGAACTAAATGACCTGGTACGTGATCTGGAGTTATCCAAGAACAACACAGAATTGCTAAGATCAAGACTCCAACAATGGAATCTTCTAGAAGAAGATGTCACAATTTATATTGAAAGCACCACCAGCAGTTGGAGCCTTTCTTCAGAAAGGAGAGTACTCTGGTATTCTGGTCCTATATTGAGGGCCTCATGAATGCCTTAGGAATCACTCAGGACCCACAAGAATGGAGACTATTTCTAGACTCTTCAAAACTGAGTCTTAAGGCTGTGCCTTTGCACAGTGGAAACCGTCTTCCATTTATTCTATTCCTGAACAGCTGTACAAGAGACAAGTGAAGAAATCTAGGAAGTAGTCTATGACTTGATTTTTTACAGGTATTAACTGTAGGCCTGTTACTATTGGCATGCATTTCATGATGTAAACATGAATTTATTGCAGATTACAAAAAAACTAGAGCCAAAATTAGAATTTGACTGTCACATTCATGTTGAACACATACAAATTAATAGGAAATGACTAATTTTATTTCAGTAACATGACTTTTGTAAAAATTTGTTGACCAGTGTAATTTGCTTTGGAATTTTAAATCTAAAATATAATACTTTAAAGAAAAAAATGAAAAATTGTGGAAAAAATTGGTAGCTACTGGGCAATATAATAAAACTCCATACTGATTAATTTTTTTCAGAGTATTCACATAATTCTTCCCCACTGAAATATCTGTTCCAGATATTGGGGACTGAAACAAATATTGATAATATGCATGTTTCCAAGTGAGAATGTCAACTTATATTTGATCAACTACTCAGTAAAACCACTTATATATTTAACAGGCAAATCAGAATTAACATATATATGGCAGATAAACCCTAGGATTGTCCCCAATCATCCCTATTTCCTGGTATGCACACTGTTTTGAAGCATCCTCTTTTTAAATATGGTTGGTGTTTATAATTTGCTCCCAACAAGTGAAGTATAACAACAATGATGGAATGTCACTTTTGTGATTATGGTGTATAAGATTGTAACTTCTGTCTTGCTAGCAAATTAATCTATTCTATCTCTGCCTTGTTGCCTTTGTTCAAACAATTAACCATGTTCAGAAACCCAACGCAAGAATCAGGATCACTACCTGCTATGAGCATCTGAGTCACTCAGTTAAGATTCTACAAAGAATAGAAGTTGGGAATGATCCCATTAACTTAGAAACAAATCCTACCCCCTTCAGACCTCATATGAGCCCTGAGCATTGGCTGAGACCTTGACTCAGGTTATAAGATATCTTGAAATTGAGATCCTAGCCCCAATTCCTGACTCACCAAAACTATGTGATAAAAATGTGTTTTTCAGACTTCTAAATTTGTGGTGATTTGTTTTGTAGCAATAGGCACTTTATAGATATTTTGCTCCCAGGAGTAGGAGGCCATCCAAACAAATACCAAAAATATAGGGCTTTGTTTTTAGGACTGAACAGTGGGCAGAGTGATTATATCACATTAACTTCCATTTGCCAGCAGATATTTCTTGCCAGGCTCCCTTTCAAGAGATATACATGGCAAAGAACCAAGGATGGCATCTGGCTGAAAGATGGCAAGGAGCTGAGGTCCTCAGTCTGACAGCCCACAAATAACTGCAATTGGAAGCAGATCCTTGCCAGTTGAATATTAATAGAACCTAGTCCTGTCCAGGATAAGGGTGGTAGCTCTTTACCCTGAGGCTAAACTGTGCCTGAATTTCTGTCCCCACAGAAACATTGACATAACTGATGAATGTTTCCTTATGCCTGGTGGTTAATTTCCATGTTAACTTGACTGCATTAGAGCTCCCAGATTAAACATTGTATCTGGGTGTGTCTATAAGGGTGTTTCTGGAATGGTTTAGCCTTCGAGTCGGTGGGCGCAGTGGGTGCCCCACTATACATGGGCATCATCCAATCCTTTGAGGACCTGAGTAGAACAAAAGGTGGGAGAAGAAAGAATTTGTCCCTTGTTTTTCTTCCTGAATGCTTGTTTGAGTCAGAAATCAGTCTTTTCCTACTTTGGGACTGTGCCTATGTACTATGTAATAAGTCACCCAGAAATAATGTAATGCCACTGACCTTACTTGTTCTCAGGACTTCTTATTGGCAGAATAGAATTATGCAATTAACTTTCCCAGGTTTCCCATTCCAGATGGTAGATCATGGGACTTCTCAGTCTCCGTGATCATGTGAACTAATTCATCATACGTAATCTGTCTATGCACAAAATAAGGAATCCCTGTTGGATATGGTATTGTTGTTGTCTATCAAACTGCACAAACTCAGTAAATTTAGTTAGAACAATTAGAACAATCTCCAGTTCTCTAAAAAAAGAGAATTATGAAATTTTATATATGGTATAATGCTTATAATATGAATTAACTATATTATATAAATAATGAATATATTATGAAAATAGTACTTTGAGGATATTGTAAATAATCACGTTAAAGAAAGTGAGCAGAGAATCAGAGATGAGCAACACAATGACTATTGCTTGTACCCTTACAAAATCATTGTGGTACTCTAGAAGAGAGATGCTAGTACCAGAAACTAGGATATCCATGGTAGTGCTGAGAAATGTTTATTTCCTGGACTGATCTAGAACTGTTAGCATTTTGCAATATGAAAAAGAAAGGATTCAAGAATAACCCCAAACATTTTTGTGAAGCAAATAAAATGATTGAGTTGCCAATTAACAAGGAAGAAATGAGCTTGGGGAGCAATGGAAATCAAATAATCTATAGTTATTATTTTGTGTATGTATTAGTTATTATTGCTGTGTAACAAACTTCCTTAAGCTCATTACTCTCCTGACTAGCTCTAACTGTGTTCCTTACTCACTCTGCTTAACTGGATTGTCATTTCTACTGCTTTTGGTGCACAAATGTATTTCCTAAACATTGGTATCAGCTCTTCCTTCTGGTAGGAAAGTCATTGTGCAGATGTATGTGAGATTTGTTCTCTTTATTTTAGGAATTTGTGAAATTCATCGTGCAGATGTACGTGCGATCTGTTCTCTTTATTTTAGGAATTTGTTAACTAATCATGTTCTCTGAGGGTTCTTCATTGGTTTTCTTAGCTAAAATATCTTTCCACCAACATTCATTGCATATGGTATCTTCTACTACCTAATCATTTCTTAACCATTATTTGAGTATCTCTTTTTGTCTTCCACACCATTAGTAAAAGAAAGCCAGTAACTTGTTTCATCCTATGCTAAATCCTAAGCATCTGTCCTTCTCATATTAGGTGTTCAGTAAATATTACATAGTTGGTGAATAAATTAATCAATCATATCTAAGTGGAATCAAGTAGAGCATTCCTTTTAAGGAGTGCTTACAATCACCATGCTAATATTCACCTTTAATAGTCTCATTTAAAATGGTAGGTGTAGTTTTTCTGTCCTGTTTCATTTACTAAGCCACATGGTTTTTGACAATCCCCATTTACTGTCTCCAAACAACGAGTTTTACCATTCTTATTCTTTGTGAACTGCCTTGTCAATAGCATTACTCCTTTTATTTTTAACATGTTCTTTGCACCGTTTTTTTTTTTTTACTTTAAACTATTTAATACACTTTTCTAATCATTTACTATCAGTGGTAACTTTTCTCTGAGTCTAGTAACAAATGCTTATTTTGCAATTTAGAGATCCTGAGGTTTGTAGACTACAAACAAACCCAAAGTAGGGATGCCTAGCATTAATATGAACTTAATAGAATTCCTATGGGTTGGTGTCCATATAGGAAAAGAAGTTAGAATACACAGCATGGATAAAAAGTCAGGTTATTTACTTATTTATATAATTATTATTTATTCAGAGAAACCTAGATTTTTCCAGGTTCTAACAACACATCAATTTTATTTATGTTTTTCAAATGCATATACATATGTTTTTTTTTATTGAAGCAACATTGGTTTTTAATGTTTTATGTGAATCGAAGGCATAGAATATATTTTTAACTAAAATTCTATATAAACATAAAGTTTTTCTAATAAGATTAAAATAATAAATTGTATTGCACTTAAAGATACTGCTTTCTCATCAAAACAGATCCTTAAGTAGTAAGAACTGCTTTTGAACCTAATTTGGATGTCTTTCAGTGCTTTTAATTTTATAATTTCGCCCTTGATAATTATGTTGTATATAATACTGGTTCAAGCAAATAGTCTATTCTTTGTTTAATGAGGATGCTGATAATATCTGTCAAATCTCCAGAAACTCTCATCGTGTCAGACACCTAAGAGAAACAACATACTCTTGCTTAAAGGTCAAATTAATTAATAAACTATATCTCAAACCACACAGAAATATCTTCAAGACTGTATATGAGTTGCACATTTGATAAATATTAGAGAATATATATATTACAAATAGACATGCATATCAGTTATATATTAATTTCTGTGCCTGAAGAGTTTACATGGCTTTGATTGTAGTGCATATACACCTGATTTCCAACTGCTGGTAGTTATATTTGTTTGCATGAAGATGTTCTTTGATTGTCAGAGACTCCTTTTCACCTATTTACATGTTCCTGTCTCAGAACGCAATATGGCTAATGGGCATTATCTATATGAGCAAATTCCACGGACCTTTTGTAAGCTAATTTTCTAGCACTATGTCTTCCTTTACTCCCATAAGCTTCCAGTAGCATAAGCTTGTTATCCATAGTGGTAAACTGCTCAACAACGGATCTTTCTTGCCTGCATACCTTTCTCTGTCTTACTTCTTTATACCTATATGATATTTCCTCGGGATACCATCCAGATAGATTGTATACCCTGAAATTATTGTCTCAAGTTTATTACTGAAGGATCCCTAACAAAGAAAATATTACATGAATCCATCCAAGTATAAAACAAGCATAACAAACCTTACTCTAATACCTATATAGTATACAGTGGTATCGAAGTGTGCATGTGGAAGTTCAGTAGACAAAAGGCCAGACCATCTCAAGTATCAAGTGATTTCCAAATTCGTCCTTACATAGCCTTCCTTGTGGCACTGGAGCGCTATCTGATGAACATTCCTCTTGTGACAATTGAACAAGTATTCAATCTTATCAGGAGAAAAGGTTAGAGGGATGGCTGAAAGAAGGTGTCTCTTCCTGCTTTGATGGTTTTCCAACCTTGCTCTTAAATTTGCTTGCTAGTCAAAGAATTCCTTGTCAGTTGTCTGCAAGCAACCTGGCGGTGAACATCTCCTAGCGAGTTTCCCCAGCCTCTAGTGGATCAGCTTCTCAGTGAAATTCCCCAACCCCTGTGAGTGACTTCTCAGCAAGTTTACTGCCCCCTCAGTGGACAGCTTCCTACTGAGTTTCGATCTTAATCCCAGTGGGAGAGTCTCTTCGAGCTGGTCCAGACAGCAATACCCCAGCAAATGGCCATGCCATCAGTGCATCAGGCCATAGCTTCACTCTCTTGAACGAGAACTAAACCTGTCTCAATGAGGAGAACCTCCTCTAAGTGGCTCTCTATTACAAATGTTCTTCTTTTATTCTTTTGGTTTCTCTTAACCAATACTATTAGTTTATCTCTGGATACTAATAAGTTTACGTTATAAGCTTCCCAGTTCAAATACCTCAAATAACTGTGATTTCTTTGCCCTTAATGTACTTTTGTTCTGTATCTAGCAAATATGGATTGGTCAAATATTGGTCATACAATTTTAATTATTTTGTTGAGAAGGTAGAGAGGGAATACTTTTACTTGAGTTTCAAAAGTACTTTTAATCCAGTTTTAAAATGACCAATGATCCATAAGGAAAACAAAAATAACACATATACATGCACAAATACACACACACACACACTTCTCTCTCTCTCTCTCTCTCTCTCTCTCTCACACACACACACACACACACACACACACACACACACACACACACACTTACTTAGAAAACCAGGAATGAGTCAGTGCAGACTGGAATACAAACAGAATTGGTATTTGGAGCCAAGAGACAACAAAAAATAGTTCCTAACTCTATAGATGTATCAGATTGAAATGTTAAAAAATGGATGCTACAAGGTCATTAGTGAACGCTCATAAACAGTAACATCAACAGTTTGATCTGCAGTTCTCTTCTAATATAATGTCTTTCAAGTTCAAACCCTAGAGTTTGTTCTATTGCTAACAGCAAAGTACACATATTTTTCTAATTGCCCCTTTTGAGATCAGTATACATCAGATATTTGAAATTGAGGTAGAAGAGATGCTATTGCATTTTGAGTATTCAAATAACAATAACAATGCACCACATGACATAGGAAATTAATTCAAATTGAAAACATTTCAGTACTTATACCACTGACAAAATATTTTCTTGGGTAGTAAGGCAGTTCGTATGTGATCACCCCCCAAGTGTCAGCATTGCTGTAATTGCAATGACTCCAAAGGACTTTATTGATATGAATTCTTCAGTGAAATAAAACAAATTTCATTCCTAACAGACATTTTGTTTTGTGGAATGGTTCAGACTACTGTCTGAATGAAATGCGTACTCTTGCCTAGAGGGTTTATTATGAGAAGGAGAAATTGGAAATGTCATTATTTTGTTGATGAAATATGTAATACTACATAACGAATCCGTTGCTAAAATTTATTTTTATTGTGATTAATATTTGATATTATAAATCAGGAAATTATATTTATGGAAATAACTTATTTTTTTTCAAAACTATGAAATCAATTTCAAGTCTGCTGAAAAATATGAAAATAAAATTCTTACTATTGTTATAACATCAAATTTTGGATGAATATACATACAGATACATGTATAATATTAGTAGTCAGAAATAATCATAATTTTATATATAGAAAAATGTAATTATATGTAGTGTTGCATATAGATATGCTTTATACATGTATACTTATATGTGTATAGGCAATCTCATTTTCTTATGAAAATAATAGTTATCCTACTGCTATAAATTTTGTTCTTTAATCATATCACATAACTCTTTTTAAAAAAATATTTATTTTTATTTATTTATGCATACAAGAACTGAGGTATAGGCCAGAGGTGTGGTGAGTGAGAAGATTCACCAGAGACAGAGTGGGGAGCAGAGCAGGCGATCTACTGAAATACGTTGCTGAGGGGAGCAGGGGACAGACAGGAGAGGTCTGCTTTGCCACATGGGTCAGCTCTCTGGCTGGGAATCAAACTGCTGCCACAGTATCTATGGATAGCTTGATAGCACTGAGACTTTAACCTCTGTACCAACAGGGAGACCCCATATGCATAACTCTTTTTACCAATTCCTAAAAGATTCATGTGCCTTATTCTTGGATATTTAGCATACTGTCTAATTGTAAACATTATAATTTTTGACACTATCCATCTATAAAAAATAAATGAACACGGAACAAAACAATTTGCTCAAGAAATCCTTACAACGGTCTGAATTGATGACTTAATAGTTAATTTTAAATAATAAATGTGTTATATCATTCCAAGAATGTTTACTGATCAAATTTTATCTTTACCTTCCCCAATTCCCTGTGAATAATGAATTTGTAACAGTACAAGGAATAAGTATATGTTTTTGTGTTGTGGTTGTAGGAGTAATGACAGGGGAGATATCAATATTCATCTATCTTGTTGAATTTCTAACAGAATAAAATGCATTGATTCACACAGCATAGAATACATTCCTGAGGAGGCTGTAGTAAGAGGTGATTGTTCATCTATAGTCTCAAAAGGTTTGCATGGTTGCTTCTACATGGAAGAAATAGAGGGAGCTAATTCACAGACTTTCAATGAAAAAAAAATAGGTTGTCCTCTAATTGTAGGTCAATTTCAAATAATCAACACAGGTGTTTTTGTACTCAGACCGAAAAGTAAAGCAACTATCTGAAAAAATTATTTACCTGGAATGATATGGACAGCTGTATGTGGGTGACCATTTATTATCTGGAAGCTCTCCACTCTATTTCAGAAATGAGGGAAAAGTTATTATTGTTACTTTGTCAGCCATACTTATTAAAGTAAATCTAAATATTTGTTCTACTTCATGCACATACTCTGTTCAGACAGGTCATCACAAGTCAAAATTTTTTTGGAGACATATCTTTTCAGAGAGGAAAAAAAAAAGGAAACCCAGAATAGCAATCTACGTTAATCAACCTTCTTATTCATTCAGATGCGTAAATGGTCAGCAATCTGTGGCCAACAGGCAAATACAGCTCATCACCACTTTTTGGTGGCTAGTGATCTAAGAAAGGTTTTCATAATTTAAAATGGTTGAAAAAAAATCAAAAGACAAATACTGTTTTATTAGGTGTAATATTTGCTACCATGGCAAGAGTGAGTAGTTGAGACAAAGATGCTCAACTGACAAACAGAAATAGTTTGCCAAACCTTGATCATATATGTAATCTCCAAATAGGAAATACATAGTTGTTACTAGAAATAAGATCATAAAACAGAATGGCCAAAAAAAAAACCCCAAAAATGACAAAGATAATTAAAGATGATATGGTATATATACACAATGGAATACTACTCAGCTTTAGAAGATGAACTCTTACAATTTTGACAACAAGGTTAGAATTGAGGGAGATTATGCTCAGTGAAGTAAGTCAGAAGAAGAAAGACAAACACTGGATGATTTCACTCATATTTGAAGTATAAAAAGCAAAACAAAGACCAGAAAAACTAAACCAAAGCATATCCTAGAAATCAACTGCAGAACTAAGGCTACCAGAAGGATAGGATGGGAGGGGAGAATAGAGGAAGAAGGGGGCCCAATGCAGGATGGTGGAGAATTATGGTGCATAGATAGTGGGTGTGATGTGGTGACATACATCTAAGAGTTGGGGAATCTATACCCCAAAATCATATACTGTGTTCTAAACCAAGGTTTCTGAAATAAAAATCATATAATTATGAAATAATTAAAGAAGCAAAATTAATTGTTAGCAATTATTTAATTAAATATTATCAAATAATTTTTGATTATAGCATACTCAATATTCTTGAAGTTGGGATACAAGATCTGAAGCATAAAAATCCTTAAAATGTAATAAACTTCATAAAATAAAAAAATTAAAATATTACTGCCAAATACAAGAATTTGGGGGCCTCCCTGGTGGCGCAGTGGTTGAGCGCCGCACTGTGGAGCTGTCGGCAGCGCTTGATGCAAGTTTGACGCCCAGCCGGGGAGAATCCCACATAGTGCGGCAGACCTCTCCTGCCTCGCCCGCTGCTCCCCTCAGCAGTGTATTTATGATCTGCCTGTTTTGCTCCCCACTCTGTTTCTGGTGAACCTTCTCGCCACCCCACGCCTCTGGTCTGTACCCCAGCTTGTATGTATAAATAAATTAAAAAAAAAGAATTTGGAATATAAAATAAAAAGTTACATGAAAAGTAGAATAAATGACAAAATATATATACATATATATGTATATATTTATAAACCACATCCAGTTATGTATCACATATGTAATTAAATATTTTAAATTAGTAGAAAATGAGAAGAGAAACATTTCAAATAAATTTGGGAGAAAATTATCTCAGATTTGAATATGCATATATTATATATATATACGTATTACATATATATCATCACACTAAAAGTATCCATTTGGTAGCTGCTTATCCATTTAAGCATGCTGAATGTAAAATGGAGAGTAAGCAGAAGACACCTGAAATAAATTGCATAATTTCACTAATAAAGAAACAATCCTAAAGTTTTCCATGCTATATAGCAACTTTAAAAATGCTAGCCATTGACATCAACGACAGGCTTTTGATCACTATTGAATGCTTAGATAAAATATAGGAAAGCTTTTAAATATGAAGGCAAATAATTTGTGCTAAGATCTACTCCTCAAATATCATATGAATTATTTACTGAATGGACAACCTAAAAAGAATTTGAAGTCAACAGGACTCGGAGAGCTTGCATACATTCATCATTTGTGTAAAAAGGAACAACTTCATAAAGTTCTTAAAAAGATAAGGGAGAAGAGCAAATATAGGTTTTGTAGTTGAAATTCAATAAAAAGAATATGAGGTTGATATTTATGCAACAGCTGATCTGTATTATAACAGGAATCCATAGAGCTTTGAAAATGCTTTATGGATGAAAATAGATTCATATTTTTTAAAATAGACTAGGAGGGCAAAAATTACATTTTGGAAAGATAAGAATATATTTTCTCTATTAAAACACAAACAAACTAAACAAAATGTGTTCTATAAGAGGACATTTCAAATCCAAAAACAAATTAAAATAAAATATTAAAGGCACTGATATAATTTATGAAAAGAAAATTGATTTGAAATTGTTTTCTAGAACAATTTCTTTAGAGGCCCTGGGGTCTAAAATGACACGTGATTGTATTTCCTTTCCTGTGGGTCTAACATGCAATGGTTAAACAAATTACTGAATGAGTTTAATGAAACTACCAGAAAAGAAAAGCACACATGCTTTATGCATTAATCCAGTTATAAGAGCAATAACATTTGTTTTATTTTGTAAGTTTTAAAACCCATTCATTATTTTAAATTTTTAAAACTTACAGAATAAAACAAATGCTATTTTTATACTAATGGGTAACCCTGGGTGCTTCATTGGGAAACTGTATTCTTTCTCTTCTCTGTTGCATACTGATTGTATTCTTTTCTCTTAAGGGTCTGATGCATTAGAGTATGCTTTGTCTTTATGCAACCAATAGCAGAACCTGTTTAGAACATGCAGATTTAAGGATCCTGGAGTTGCCCATCATTCTGCCCACTAACATAAAAAGAAAAGAAAGACAAAGAAAATATCGAAAGAGAAAGTAAAGTATCATAGAGCACAGGTAGATAATTTGCAGATGGTGTCCTATTCTGAAAAGGACTTCTGGATTCATAGAGACTAAAGATACAAGGACCAGTCATACATTTTTTTTTTTCAGTGCATTACTGAATGGAAGCAAGAAGGAACTCTTTTATCCCCATGTCTTCATTCCAACATCTAAGTATTCTGCCAGTTGTGAATACAGTACAGTATAGAATTATTTCATAGAGAGTGCACAACACCCTCAGGGAGGAGGGATCCTCCCCATTCTCTTAGTTATCACTCAGAACCACATTAAAAACGAACATATCTGGGCCTCCCTGGTGGCTCAGCTTTTAAGTGCTCCGCTATGGAGCTGTTGGCAGCCAGCGATGTGAGTTTGAGGCCAGGCCAGGGAGATTCCCACATGGCGCAGCAGACCTCTCCTGCCTCACCTGCTGCTCCGCTCAGCAGTGTAAGCAGTGTTTTTCTGTTGAGCTGCCTGTTCTGCTCCCCACTCTGTCTCTGGTGAACCCTCTCACTGCCTCACCCTCTGGCCTATACCCCAGCTTGTATACATAAATAAATAAATATTTTAAAAAATTCAAAAAAAATAAACTAACATATCCTACTATGAAGCTTTCAGAATTCTATCAGCTTCTGTGAGATGCAGCATGTAGATTTCTTTGTCATGTATCTGGGGTCATATATCCACAATTATTTTTCTTTGAGTTTTTTTTTTTTTTTAAGATTTTTTATTTTTTTTTTTATTTATACATACAAGCTGAGGTACAGGCCAGAGGCGTGGGGCGGCGAGAGGGTTCACCAGAGAACGGAGCGGGTAGCAGAACAGGCAGATCAGAAACACACTGCTGGGCCTCCCCGGTGGCGCAGCAGTTAAGCGCTGCGCTGTGGAGCTGTCGGCAGCGGCGACGCGAGTTCGACGCCCAGCCGGGGAGAATCCCACATGGTGCGGCAGACCTCTCCTGCCTCGCCCGCTGCTCCCCTCAGCAGTGTATTTCTGATCTGCCTGCTCTGCTCCCTGCTCTGTCTCTGGTGAACCCTCTCGCCGCCCCACACCTCTGGTCTGTACCCCAGCTTGTATGTATAAAT